>BTGA01000007.1:0-49498 GCA_037102615.1 Hanseniaspora uvarum | reverse complement strand
GTTTACACCTGGTCATGTGGTGCACTTTTTTTTGCTAGTTAAATCTCCCCGTTTGTTTACACTTGCTCACGTTTTTTTCCCTTTTTGAGTTATATTTACATATGAAAAATAGTGGGTTTTACACGTGGGTATTTATTACCTACCTACTACCACTTTTACACAACATTTGCCAAACAACATTTGTAAACAATATCATTAGTCACAACAATTTGTGCATTACTATCATTATTAATATTTCTATTATTAACATTTCTATTACTAACATCATCAATATATAAACTATATACATCCTTTTTACTATTTTCACTATTCTTGCTTCTGCTACTTACTCTTCTATGAACATCACTTCATGGCTTGGTCACGTTTTGTGGTGTCTAGTTAGTTCCTCAGCACAAACACTAATCTCTACCTCCAGTACTTTCACCATCACCATTATCACTTTGGCAAATAACCCCCACCCTCATTCAATATTTACCACCACTTTCTATATCTTACTTTCCTTATAACAAATCTAACATTACCAGTGTGTATGTTTTCTGTTGTTGTTGTTGCTCTCGTCCTCTTCTTTTTTTTGCTGCTAACGGATTCTGTACCCTATGCTCCGCTTCGTTTAACTCCGCTACACTTCGGGTACGGATCGTGCTCCGCACTCACTCACTCACTCACTCACATACACTCCTTTCCTTTTTTTCTTAAATTTTTTTTCCAAATGCGCGCACTGCTCTGGACACTTAAAACCTTTTTGTCTCGCTCATTTCATTCTCGTGGTAAGGCTCAATAACCAAACATAAGAACGTGCTAACCAAATTATTTATTAACAAAAAAAAAATAAAAACTTTAATGAAATAAAAATTATGAAAACATACATACATACACTTATAATTAATCAACTAACGAACATTATATCATATCACAAATTAGATAAATTGCAACAACAATATAAATAAACCACCCAATTTCAAAGATGCAGCTTTGTTTTCATTTGCTGTGGTTATCAAAGCTGGTGTAGACAAGATAACTGATGAAGTTTCAACAGATGGTGCAACGCTGGAAACAGGGGACAATAAGGAATTACTAGAACCACTAACAAAAGATGTTTCAATAGTAGTTGAGGTAAAAGAAGTAGAAGGAGGTAAGTGGCAGTTTTCATCAGTGCATGATACAGTTTCAGTATCAGTATCAGTAGGAGTAGCAAAATCTGTTGGCACAGATGTGGATGAAGTTGGTTGAGAATTGGTGCCAGTAAATGAAGCAGTTTCAATATCAGTAGTATCTGTTGTTGTTGAAGAAGTGGATAATATTGTTTGAGAACTGTGGTCAGTGCAGGTTGCAGTTTCAGTTTCAGGGTAACTAGCACTACTTGATGTTACTGAAGATGAGTTCCAACCTCTGTAAGTAAAAGTCTCAATAATAACTATTGGGGAAGTGGTGACCTTATCATCAGTACCAGTCCAATATGTTGCGGTATACAAAGTTGAAAACTTAGATGGAATACCAATCACATAAAGGGTAGACATTTCTGTCAACGTGCCACCTGATGACAAAGAAGTAACTATTGTAGTTAAAGTAGTTGATCAACTTCCACTTATGTAGCTATTTGCAGTCGAAAGAACAGCTGGAACAGGTGTGTATTTGATTTCTGTTATATAATCCACTTCTTCAGTATAAGTTACACCTCTAGTGGCCTTATTAACCACAAAAGCTGTTTTAGTGGTAGATGTGGTTGTATATGAGGTTTTTGATTGACCCCATGGTAAAGTAAATGTAGTGATACTTGCATAGGCACATGATGAAGTATCTTTTTTGTTGTAAACAAAGCCGCCAAAATCTGTATGGTTGACACCGTTTGGATCAATATAGGAAACAGAAATAGCTCCAAGACCACCAACATTTAAGTAAAAAACGGAAATAGGATATGCAACGCCCTTAAGCAAAGTAATATCAAGTACATTTGTACCAGATGGTCCAGATTGTGTCCAAACAGAAAAAATACTGGAACCTTGTATGACTTGCCCAGAAGCATTGAAATTTGAGCAGCAATCACCAGAATTTTGTAAACCCCAACCAATACTTACTATACCAAGATCATCAATATAGTTTAAGTGAAAAGAGGGTTTACCACTTTGTAGAGGAATAATCAATCCAACCATATGATATACCAAATTGGTTGTAGGTAGCAAAATTTCTTTTCCCTTTGAATCAACAAAATTAGGGAAGTATATTTTCGGGACTGTTGTTTCCAACAAATTTAATCCATAGGTGATATTAAAGATTACCTTTGAGACCTAAGACTAGCTGAGAAGAATCAGAAACTTTACAACCAGATATGGAGCCAAGATTGTTTTCACCTATAGCAAAAACAGGAATCAAGTTAATCAATAATAAAAAACATACTTGTGTCTTCAGCATTTTTGCTATAATTAGTTTATCTTATGTTTTTAAATTTTTATTTATTTTTTTTTTTGGTTTATCAAGTTTATACTTAAAGATATAAAAAATCTTAAAATAATATTTTTAAAAATCAAAATCTATCAACAATTTTTTTACTTATATACCATTACTGTAAGTTAAAACAATCTTGTAAAAAGAGACGAAAAAGATAGATTAGACTTATGTCATCCAAAAAATTTATTGAGTCAATTACACACTAATCAAAGCAAAAGAATTAATAAATGCTGATCATGACATATGCAATAAAAGCAGAAACACTTCAAACACAATTTTTGATACATATATCATGTTTTTTTCTCATTGCAGAAATTATATGCCGTATGTTGGAAATAAATTTCCTTAGTAGATCTTTTTTTTGGTCATAAATTCCGTCTTGCAAATTTTTTTCATTGAAAATTTAACCATTTGCAACAAATATTAACAATGCCATCAGTATTGTTCCAAATGTTTTAAATAAAAAAGTGGTGGAAAATTTACATTATTAAAAGTTTTTTACCAATGAAACTAATAAATAATTCATCATGTTTTTTCTTTGTCTATTTAAAAATTTTCAAATTAATGATTAAATTCGACAGTTTAAAAAAAAAAAAAATTCTTAAAATAGTTTATAATAGAAAAAAAAGTGCAGTGATCCCCTTAAAAGTTCACTTCTCAAAGCGTCTAGATTGTTTAGAGAAAAATAAAATAAAAACCTCAAAACTTATTTTTAAACTCCGCTTAAACCCGATCTTTGCTTCACTAATCTACTTTTTAATTTTGCAATCAAGCATATGCCTGGATCGATAATACATCAAGTATCTATTTCCAAAATTTTCAATACATATTTACTAATTAAAAATTACAACAATGCACATACATCGATGACTTTACAAAGGAAGCTTTAAGAGACTTTAAATTTTTTTATTGCTATATAGTTAGATATGTAAAGGAAGAAACCCCTTTGTGTAAGGTAACTACTCCGATTTTTATTTCCATTTATATTTTGCGCGTATTTCGTTTTGCTCAACAAAAATCTTGTTAGGAAGACAAAATTTTTACCCCTTTTTTTTCAAAAAAAAAAAAAAATTCAAAATATAATCAATAATTTATAACTCCGTCTATCCAAAAGTAATAAAACGATCAGAACATTTTTTTTTTGTTGAAAAATTAGATTAATCGCATTGTTTTGAATGAGTAAAATTGATGATTTTGTGTGACACACTATTCAAGCTAAAGTTGCAAAAGCAAGCCTTAGTCTATGTTTAAAGTCTTTCAAACAGCGTTTTTAGATTGTTACTATTTTTATATGAAGAATTTGCGCAGTTTATTCTGATAAAATTTTAATTTATCGTAAATTTATATATTTTTTTTAAAAAAAAGGCATTTATGCAGCTTCATCAAATACAATTTCTGCTCTATTGTTCTGTAATTATAAAACTGAATTTTTAGTGTGTTTTTTTAAAAAAAAAAAAAAACCATCGTATCTAAAAGCCCACTTTTTAGTTTTACAATCTTCAAAAAGAAACTTCCTTAAACCCATTAAATAAACCAATAGCGTTGATTTGCTTTTGTTTTTGGCCACTTTGAATAGATTTTACATATTTTTAATGGCTTTAAATCATAAATTATAACACAGATATCTAAATTGCAAGTATGTTCAAGCATTTTAGTTCCCTTTTTTTTTTTTTTTTTTTTAATTTTGACAAACAGCTAGTTTTGCAGTTCAGAATTTTTTTGAGTACAAATGTGTAAAACAGCTATTCTATCACTACATTAACCAAATATTTCAAACATATTATGATTTTTTCCAATATTACACATCACGTTTTTTTTACGTTGTATATCACGTGACACTCACATGTTGTTTTACTAAATTCATAGCTAACATCAATATCATCTAGTTACATTAAATTCATATTTTTTTCGGATATAACCTACCCGGAGTATATCATTTTGTTAAATCATTTTTCACCTGGGTTTTATATCTCCGAAAGTAGCTTTTTTTTGCAAATATCTACAAAGCACAAGCAACACAATAGAGCCAAAAAAAAACATTTCCTTTTTAGGTAATCGAAATGTGACCCAATTTCATCCATGTTTCATCTATTTTTGATTTTAAGCCAATTATATACACACTAAACCAAACAAAAAAAAAAGGTAATGCAATTATTAGCAAACTAACTTTAATATTAAAATAGTTTTTGCAAATCAGGAATACATGCAGCAATATACAGGCAATTGCTGATGGTAACAAAGTGTGTTTGATTAACCATTCAAGTGTTATTACCACATAATATAACATCAATGTTTTTTTGTTTTGCTAAAAAAAATATTACTCTGTGGGCTCGAAGGTTTTTCCACTGTTTCATTACTTGTTTTTGCTGATGATGTTTTTGAGGTATAGATGCAAAAAAATGTTCAAGACACACTCTCTTTTCACGGTAAACAAGAATTTTTTTTAGCCGCCAGTGATATAAAAAATACCCCTTCAAGTACAACTGAATAAAAAGCACGCAAATAAAAAAAACGGGAACAAAATATTAATTTTCACATGACTTAAATAATTTATTATTATGTGGTGTGGTATCAATATACGATGAAAAAATCTGTTAAAAATTTATAAGCAAAATGTAATAAACATTTTCAAAAAAAGATCTATTGTTTTCTTGCATAATCATAAAAAATAAAAAAAATTTTTTTTCTCTTAAACTGAAGAACTAGACTGAACAAAAAAATTCAAAATTTTTGTTAAAAAAACCTTATTTTATTGTTATTGAGGCAGTTTTTTTGCTCAAAAATAAAAATAGCATGGTATGTGTAAATTGACTTTTTTACCCAAAAATTTTATTAAATCACCTGAAAAGTAAAATTTGGAAATGAATTAAGTTGTATGCAATTTACTTGAGCCTTTAAACCTCATTCAAAAAATATTAAAAACAAAAAACAAAAAACAATAAAACAATCATACTTCTAACCACATTTTCTTTTGAATTTAACTTGAATTATAACAGGTATTTACCCTTACACCAAACTGGTTACATAAAATGAAGACTTTATTCGTATATGAATCAGTGAATGTAGATGTCTGCGTACACTATTTTTTAACTAATCGAATTTGCAAAATTGCTTTTATTTACGACATCTTTTTTTTTTATCTGCAAAAAAAAAAAATTCTTTGTCTTTATGCAGCATACAAAAAAAAAAAACAAAATACTCAAATCATTAAGTAATCTTTTGTATTGTCAATATTTTTTCATGATATCATTATTAAAATTAATTTTTTGGTCACTTATAAATTTTAGTTTGTGCAAATGATTTAAGCAGTTCTGTTTCCATATATTTTTGCCGTATTGTTTACAATTTTTTATGTTTAACTCGTTCTAAAAATTCAACACTTTTATTTTTGCATATAACGATAAACAAATAAATGGTCAGTCAATAAAAAGTGTTTTTTTTAAGATAATTTATTATTGATAGCTTTATAACACATTTAATTCATTTATTTTGAAAACCAAAATAATTACAAAATCTAAACATCTCAAATACGATCATATCATGTGATTTTAATTGCAGTTTTGTTTTTGCAAGCAGTTAAAGCTATAGGTGAACAAACTATTGATGATAAAATAGGTTGTCAAATAAATAATAATATGGAGTTTCTTTCTGGGTTAACTGGTAGTGTATATTACTACCCATGGTATAGTTATGACACCCAATCCGAAACAGGTGTCCAAAACACTGATCTTTACACTAATGTCACTTACTTGTCCGGTGGATATGTTGGAGATGGATCAATTATTTCTCAAGTTCATAGTGTTTATACAAAAGCAGGTGTTGTTGCTAACAATGTAGATGCTTCAAGGTTATACTTTGAATATACCGATCTATGTGCTGCTGATGGTACTTGTTCTGGTGAAGTTTGGTTAAACTTAGATTACTTTACTAACTCCGATGGAAGCGCAGTTAGTGTTCCATTTAAGCAATTTGCTTTTCACATGAATGGTTATCTTGTTCCAAACATAACAGGTGAGTATACACTAAATTTAGATTACATTGATGATTTAGCTATTATGAACATCGGATCTAATGCATTTCATTCTCCGAATTGTTGTAACAATTACTCTCCCACAGGTGATGTTAGTGGTAATAATACCATACAATCTATTTGGACTCCATCTGGTACTAATCAAATTGTTTTACAATTGGTTGCTGGTGTTGCTTATCCCATTGAATTTTTTTTTGTTAACAGAGGTGGTGCAGGTGGAATGCAATTTGAATATACAGACCCTAATGGCAATGTTCGTCAGACTCTAGATGGCTTTGTTTACCACTTAAGCTCTGATGCTGTTTGTAATTATGTTGAAAAACATGTTGTAACAATGCAATGGGATCAATCAACAACTTCATACTCATCTTCATCTTCCACCAGTTTTATAACAAAAACCAACAGTTACTTAACAAGTCAAGCTGTTACATATACTGGTACTTTGGTTGAGGAAACTGAAATAGTATATGTTCCTATTCCAACTGTTACTACTTATTGGACTGGTTCATATACTTCATCAAGTACATCATACGTAACAACTACCGATACTGATGGATCTTCTATAACAAGCTCTGTAATTTACATTAGAACACCGGAAAAAACAAGTACTAAATTATGGACTGGTACTTATACTTATACTACAGATGGAAGCGTAATTACTACAGACTCATCAGGTAATACCATCACATCTCCAATTAAAATTGTTCAAACACCCACACCTACTGTTACTACACAATGGACAGGTACCTTCATTACAACAATCACATCCAATAAAGTTACAACAGGAACGGATGGTAATCCAACCACCTCCCCGATTGTGATTGTTGAAACACCACAAAGTAAATCAACCACTTATTGGACAGGTACAGATGTTACAACAACCACATCAAGTGTTGTTAGCACAGGAACGGATGGTAATCCAACCACCTCCCCGATTGTGATTGTTGAAACACCACAAAGTACATCAACCACTTATTGGACAGGTACAGATGTTACAACAACCACATCAAGTGTTGTTAGCACAGGAACGGATGGTAATCCAACCACCTCCCCAATTGTGATTGTTGAGACTCCTAAATCAGTTTTTACCACATATTGGACAGGTAATGGAACTGTTACAATAACATCCGATAGAGTAACAACAGGAACAGACGGTAATCCAACCACCTCCCCGATTGTGATTGTTGAAACACCACAAAGTACATCAACCACTTATTGGACAGGTACAGATGTTACAACAACCACATCAAGTGTTGTTAGCACAGGAACGGATGGTAATCCAACCACCTCCCCGATTGTGATTGTTGAGACTCCTAAATCAGTTTTTACCACATATTGGACTGGTACAGGAACTACCACCATCACCACCGATGTTGTATCCACCGGTACCGATGGTAAGGAAACCACCTCCACCGTTGTTGTTATTGAAACACCTGTATCCACCATTACCACATATTGGACTGGTACAGGAACTACCACCATCACCACCGATGTTGTATCCACCGGTACCGATGGTAAGGAAACCACCTCTCCAATTGTTGTTATTGAAACTCCAGGTTCTACCATAACCACCCCATGGACTGGTACCTTCACCTCTACCACCACCTCTGATGCTGTTATCACCGGTACTGATGGTAAGGAAACCACATCCACCGTTGTTGTTATTGAAACACCTGTATCCACCATTACCACATATTGGACTGGTACAGGAACTATCACCATCACCACCGATGTTGTATCCACCGGTACCGATGGTAAGGAAACCACCTCCACCGTTGTTGTTATTGAAACACCAGGTTCTACCATAACCACCCCATGGACTGGTACCTTCACCTCTACCACCACCTCTGATGCTGTTATCACCGGTACTGATGGTAAGGAAACCACATCCACCGTTGTTGTTATTGAAACACCTGTATCCACCATTACCACATATTGGACTGGTACAGGAACTACCACCATCACCACCGATGTTGTATCCACCGGTACCGATGGTAAGGAAACCACCTCCACCGTTGTTGTTATTGAAACACCAGGTTCTACCATAACCACCCCATGGACTGGTACCTTCACCTCTACCACCACCTCTGATGCTGTTATCACCGGTACTGATGGTAAGGAAACCACATCCACCGTTGTTGTTATTGAAACACCTGTATCCACCATTACCACATATTGGACTGGTACAGGAACTACCACCATCACCACCGATGTTGTATCCACCGGTACCGATGGTAAGGAAACCACCTCTCCAATTGTTGTTATTGAAACTCCAGGTTCTACCATAACCACCCCATGGACTGGTACCTTCACCTCTACCACCACCTCTGATGCTGTTGTCACCGGTACTGATGGAAAGGTCACCACCTCCATCATTGTTGTTATCAACACACCTGAGTCTACAATTACTGTCCCATGGACCGGAACTGGAACTTCAACAACCACCTCTGATGCTGTTGTCACCGGTACTGATGGTAAGGAAACCACCTCCCCAATTGTTGTTATTGAAACTCCAGGTTCTACCATAACCACCCCATGGACTGGTACCTTCACCTCTACCACCACCTCTGATGCTGTTATCACCGGTACTGATGGTAAGGAAACCACATCCACCGTTGTTGTTATCAACACACCTGAGTCTACAATTACTGTCCCATGGACCGGAACTGGAACTTCAACAACCACCTCCAGTGTTGTATCCACCGGTACTGATGGAAAGGTTACCACCTCCCCAATTGTTGTCATTGAAACTCCAGCTTCCAAGGTTACCATTACCACCCCATGGACCGGAACATTCACAAGCACATACACCACCGGAATCACAGTTACTGGTAAAGACGGTGTTACCTCTGAAATCACCGAAGTTGTTATTCAAACTCCAGTTTCTACTTTAAGAAGCACTATTCCATGGTCTGGCCGTTTCACCACTTCCTTCACCACTGAAACCGTTGTAACCACCGATAATTCTATTTTGACCATTCCAGTTATTATTGTTGAAACTCCAACTTATATTGGTTGGAACAGCACTACATTACCAACCAGCTCAATTAGTGAAACTTCAACTTCAATTAGTACTTCTACCAGTGAAACTCCAAGTTCATTTAGTAGCTCTATTAGTGCAACCTCAACTTTAATTAGTATTTCTTCCAGTAAAACTTCAACTTCAATTAGTACTTCTACCAGTAAAACTCCAAGTTCAATTAGTACCTCTATTAATGAGCCATCAACATTTGTTAGCACTTATATTAGCACCAAATCAGAAACTGTTGTCTGCACTGAATACAGCTGTTTAGTTCAAAGTAAAGCATCCAGCTCTACCAATGCTCCAAACAGTATTCAAACCACATATTTATCCAGCTCCGGTGAAAACACAGGTACTTCTGGCTACACTGAAATTTCTTCTACTACAAAAAACAGCGGTGCTTCTGATATTATTGGAACTACATCCACCACTGCTAATGTTGAATCTTCCATTGAAACAACATCATCTTTGGCCATCACTTCAAGTATCAACTCTGTTGTTGAAACACCATCTTTAACTTCTTTAATCACTAGTCAAACTGTTGAGCCTTCTATTGAAATATCATCTTTGCCTTCAGTAATCACTACTATTAATACCAACAAAGCTAATTCTTTAAAGATCAGTGGGTTGGCTATTTTGTTATTACAATTCATTTAGATTGTAACTTAACGTTCTTTATATTTATCTTTTACATATGTAATTGAACTAATTTTTAAATTTCTTTAACTTTTTAATTTGTTTTTACGTTTAAGATGAAATAACATTTTATGCTCCAAAAGATTTAATACAAAAATATTTACAAAATTGGTAAATAAAACCTAATTGCAGAAATGGGGTATTAAATACATACATGGTAATAAACAATTTAATTTGGAGACAACAACACAATATGTATTGCTTTTTTTTTTATAAATTTTTGATCAAAAATTTAATGTATTTATTCAATGTAAAGTTTAATAACTGACATAAAATTTTTATTTTTTGGAAAAATTATGTTTTAATCTATTTTGTATTAGAAATGAGACTAATAATTTTTAAGATTAGATTTTCAAAACTGTATTTGCTCATGAATTGGTAGTTTTTTCCTTTTTTTTTTTTTTTTCAAATTTTTGGATATCAAGTTATAGAATTAGACTATATTGTTTGGTTTGATTTTGTTATTCTCGACATTTTTAAAATCAATAAAAAATATAATTTTTAACAGCTTAAAAGCTAGATTTCAGAGATTTAACATTTGAAAATCCAATACTTTTTTGATGTTTTGAAAGAAAATATCGATTTTTAACAGGATATCATAATTGCCACTTATAATTATTGTTAAAGAAAACATTAAGAGCACAAAATTATATTTAAAAAAAGCTTTTTTCAATTAATTTAGATATGTCAGTTTTTTTTTGATAAAACTTTAATACAACTTTTTTGTTATTGTTATAACTAAAGTTGGATAGAGTCTTCAAAAGTAGTGAGTATTAAATAGAATATTGTTTAAGATTAAGGATAATGACTTAATGATATTATTAATATGTATTAGTATTTAAAACTGGTCCTATATAAAGTATTTATTTGAGTTAAGATTTATGAGCGTTTCTAGAGAATTACTACTAGAAAGGATCACAACAAATTATAAACTAAGTCGATTTAAAGTCTGTTTAAATACGTTGGGTTTCTTTATGAATTGCGTAATTGACAGGATGTAATTACTAATTCAAAAGAAGGACAACTAGTATTCTTACCTAAGGATTACGTAGTTGGACAATTCCAGTTATGTAATATGAGAAGGAACAACTAGTATTCTTACCTAAGAATTACGTAATTGGACCGTTAGTTTCTCTCAAAGGTATTCATCAAATTATGGAGAGTGATTACTAATATAGAATTACTATGTAACTTCACGTGATGTTCCTGCACGTGAGAATAACCGTTTTACATATAACAGTTATATAAAATTTTGCTTTCATAGCTTAGTTGGTAGAGCGTCGCACTAGTAATGCGGAGGTCATCAGTTCAACTCTGGTTGAAAGCATAATTTTTTTTAACTTTTTAATGCTACCATAATAAAATTTTTTTTCTTCGGGCTAATAATAAATTAGTTGTTTTCATTTTTATAAAGCATTGATTTTTCAGATAATATAGGACTTTATGAAAATATTAAATAACTCCAAAAGAACATACTCTGTTAATGATTCATATTAACCTTCCCTTATTTTTGAGGAAGTTTAACGCTACTACCAATAAGTCGACCAAAAGGCTGGTAATATTCTTATTTCTGTCCTTAGTGGTTGTTTTCACCTACCTAACATTATACAACGACGTTGATTTTGTAAATACAACAAAAACTCATCTGGATCATCACACAGCCCCAAACAAAGAAAAATTTAACAATATTATCTTGAAAATTAAAGAAGAGTACGATTCGCACATAACCTTTCCATATTCTGAAAGTTTTAAAGAGAAAGATACTAGAAAAGAACTATTTGCAAACTCATTAGGGAGTTACAAAGATAGGTGCCCTGTTGTTGGACAAGACACTAATGATGTAAAAAACTGGAAAAGTTTAAGCAAAAACTTTTTATCAAATGAGTGTTTGGTTGTTAATTCTGATATCAAAGTGAAGCTGCAACATGTACATACAAAATTGATAAAAACATTACTTGACGAGACAGACAGTACGTTTGTTTACCCTGGCAAAGAATTCTATTCAGGAGATGGTATAGTATTTGTGGGTGGAAGCTCTTATTCTTTGATGACCTATTCAGTCATAAAAACAATTAGAAAAAGTGGTACAACTTTACCCATTGAAGTTTTGATACCTTCAGAAGAAGAAGCTTCTACTGATGCAGAATTTTGTAAACTAATAGAAAGCTATAATTCCAAATGTGTTTATTTAAGTAGAATTTTTTCAGAGGATTTATTGGCAACAACCAAGTTTCAAGGTTTCCAATACAAATCATTGGCTTTGTTTGCTTCTTCATTTGAAAATGTCTTATTATTGGATGCTGATGATTATCCTTTGAAGAACCTAGATACTATTTTTGAACATACCTTATTTGAAAGAAATGGATTAATACTGTGGCCAGATTTCTGGAGAAGAACTACCAATCCATTCTTTTATCAATCTGCCGATTCAACAGTTGATATGACCAAAAAAATAAGAAATGGCCTTGATATTGTATCTAATCTAGCAAGTTCAAATAAAAACCAAAAACCAGAAGACACTCCTTTCCATGATTTTGCAGGTACAATTCCTGACCCATCTTCAGAAACCGGCCAAATGATGATAAGCAAAAAGTTACATTGGAAAACATTACTATTGTCTTTATATTACAATATCTACGGTCCTACTATCTACTACCATTTGCTGTCACAATACTCTTCAGGACAAGGGGATAAGGAAACCTTTATTGCCGCTGCTCACCTGCTGAAGCTACCGTACTATCAAATTTTTTCTAGTGCTTCTGTTGATGGATATTTTACTGATGAAGGTGACTTTAGAGGACTTACATATTACCAAAAAGACTTTAGACAAGATTTCAAGGCTAAACAAAAACTATCTGAGGATATTGGTGAGCTAAATAACATCAAAGATTTGACTTACGTTAAGCAAAACTACTTTTCCGGAGATCTTTCAGAAGACTATGCTATGTTTGCTCATTGTAACCTACCAAAGTTCCATCCTTTAAATATGGCTGTTAATGATGAATTTATAAGAGATGGTCTACATTATAGAGGATATACACATAAAAAATGTCTAGCAGGATTGGACTTGGAAAAGGAAATTAATTTGGCATACGAAGAATTGCTCTGTCAACCAGGAAAGAGTGTTTTTGACTACATGTTCAATGTTGACAATAAACTAACTATGTGTAACTATATCAAAGAAAGACTAGCATTGTTTGAAAAGGAACCTCTGTTTAATTAAATGAATCGTATATACTTTAAAAATACTAAAGTTCCAAATCCATATCGACTTTAATGTTCTTAACTAAAAATTCTAAACCACCTCTTTTTTTGAACTTTGACTTGATCATTTCCATGTACTGTCTCTCCTCTTGATCTCTGACTTCCCTTCTTAGCTTTTCTTGTTTGAGTTCTTCCTCCTCCTTCAAGGCCTTTTCATTTTCTATCTTTTGTAGGTTCTTGTAGTAAATTCTTGCCTTGGTTTTCAATCTAGAAAATGGATCTGATTTTTTATCTTTCATTTCATTGGCTTCTTGCTTTTCTCTTTCTTCTTGTTTCTTACTTCTGATATTGTCAATATTGATTTTTTTATTCTTTTCAGATAATGTATTTAGCTTTGTTGTACCTATTAAATCGTTTTCATGATGCTTATCGTATTGAGACATCCTTTTTTCTAATTGTCTCAGTTGTTTGGTATATTTGTTGATGTCAGCCTCGTTATTAATATCAATTGCATAACTTAATTTATCTTTCAATATAGATTTTTCAATAACAGAGTTAACACCAGATAACTTTTTGTTGAATTGTAATCTATTAGCAACCTGTTGATTCAATAGTTCATCAGTTAATGGTTGCTTATCAAAAGCATTCCATTCTTTATATTTGGCCAACAATTCAGATCTCTTAACTGTAGGTAGTTTTTGTTGAACCAGGTATGAGTTATATTTTGAAAGCTCTAGTTCAGTGATCAAGCTGTCAGAAAAATAATTCATTTTGAATACTTTCTTGAACTTACCTTGGGTTACACCAAAATATTGATTAGTGTAAAAGTTATTGAACTTGTATGGCTTTTGGAAAAATACCTTTTCAATTTTTACTAATCTATATTGAGCTTGATTTGGTGAAGTAGAAACATTAACTCTACCGTACAAGCCAACAACCATTTTGTTGAAACCTGGGTAGAAACACAACTTATCAACATCTTTTCTTCCAATTTTTATGTTGTTGTAGTCCTGTAAAATAGGATCTTTGATTCTGGCAGAATCATCATCCCACTCAACTTTGGATCTTTTTGAGCTTCTTGATGGCGCATATGAATACTCATCAGCAGAATCTCCTTCTTCAGAGTATTCCTCGTCACTTGGAGTATAGCTCTTATTTTTAACCAATGTTTTTAATCTTTTGGCTCTGCTTGGCTTAGCTTGGTATTCGTCATCTTCATCTTCTTCATCGGAATATTCGATATCAGCATTTCTTTTTCTTGAAACTTGTTCCTGTTGCTTTTTTCTATTCAAGAAATAAGCTCTTTCTTTATATTCTTTAATTTTTTGTTCTCTTTCATACATGATTTCTTGTTGTTGGAATTCTGGCAAGCTCAGAATTCTATCTCTGTCTTCACGATTTACGTAAAACTCTTCAAATGGAAAAGGATGTTGCAGTTCATTTTCATTAGATTTAGTACTGCCGCTTGAATTCTTCTGTAAAAAGTTATAATCATCGTCGTTGTCAGAATCTTCTATGTTATTATCATTTCCGCTGTGATCGCCAGTGTCTTTGCCGGATCCTTGTTGAACTTGATCATCTTCAATATCCATACCATCGGCTAATGCTAACAAATCATCATCTAAATCAGACATCTTTACTATTACTTTATGTATTTTTTTTTGCTTTCTTGGGGACTCATTACTTTGCTTAATCCATAATAGTCTACCTTTAAAAACACAGGTATTTACAGTAGCTCGTGCCAAGAAAATTTTTCATCTCAATTAGAATATATTTTTTTTTTTGGGTGAAAAAACATATTACCTAAATAGGAAAAACTATAAATCAATATATATGCGGGTAACTTTTCACTTTAAAAGTTGTATTTACCAGATGCTGGAGAAGAACTCAATACCTTGTTAGTGTTGGCAGAGCCAGGAGCCTGTAGGTAATCGTTTATAACATATACTTCATTTTCTTTATCATCAACAAGACCTAATTTGTACAGATTACTGAATTTGGTGATTAAAACGAAGCTATCGGTATTTGGGACTTCGGGATGTTCTAAATCATCTGAAGTATCCAAAATTTCATTATACTTTCTCTTTTTGGCTTTCATAGGAAGGTTTTTCATTAGGTTGATAATTAAAATCCAGTTGTTAGCATAAAACAGCAATTTATCGGAGTTTGGCAAAGAGACTATGTCACTAATAACAGAACTTTTATGCATATCATTAACAACAATCTTAGGGAATGAACCATAATTCATCATAGACCACTGTGTTTGGGAGCCATCCTTCAAATTCAATTGAAGTATTTTGAAGTTCTTGGTAACAATTATCAATGTGTCTGATTTTTTATGATATCTACAAATTTGAATTTTGTTGTTTTTCAATTCGTAAAAAGACTCCAGTTTATATGTGTTTTCAGCTGGATGCAATACTATTATTTTATATTCAGATGTGATAAGCAATTTATTTTCCGGTAAAATCTCAACACTTTCAATCAAAATATTGGCTAATTCTTCTTCGGCATCTTCATCGTCTTCTTCTTCATTAAAGAAACCTGAAATTTCGATTTTGACATATTCCATTTCTTCAATGTTGTACTTGTATAAAAGATTGTTATTTGTAACATTGCCGTTGAAATCAAAAGTGTTAAATTTGTAAAGAATCAAAATTTCATTTTCGTTAATGAATTGAATATTTTGAATTCTCAAGGAATCTTTTTTGTTTCTAGAGCCATTATTATCGCTAAATGGCAAGTTTTCCAAAGGCAATTTGGTGACCTTTATACCTTCTAATATATCGTCATTTGTGACATGTTCTAAAAACACAGATCTAATAGTAGTGCTTTCTTTATCAAATAATACCATAATTTCATTACTTTTATTGACGGTGAAAGAATCAATTGGGTTAATTTTCATTTTAGAAAGAATTTTACCTTCCAATGTGTACATTTTTATTAAAGAGTCATTTGTCAAATTGAAAACAACTTTATTGTTAACAAAAGTGTCTTCTTGTCTCAACAATATAGGTAGTTTAGAAGTGGTTGTATTGTTGTCTAGAGTATTGAATTGAGAGCACTGGTTAAAGATTTGAACCATACCTTTATCGTTACCAATAACCATGAAGTCATCTACTGAGTGCAAAGCCCTCAAATCATAGCCTTGTAAAATATTAGTGGTGCTTTTATTAACCAATCTAGAAGTCAATAGATGAACCTTGAAAGATTCATCATTGTTACTTTTTAATATTTTGAACATGGAAATTTTCTTATCTAGGGATGTAGTAAAAATACAGTCATTGGTTTCGTTGTAAATTAAATTCAAAATATCGTTTTTGGACTTATTAGTATTACCACCATTTGAAGTTGATGAACTGCTGATACTCAAACTTTGCAATAAAGTGGATGACTTGAAGTCCCAAACCTTTAAATCACCATTACTGTCACCAGATACTATAACATTATATTTTTGAATGTACTCCAAACACCATACAATAGGAACTTTATCATCTTTTTTGAACTTCTTTTTGTTGTTTTTGTTCTTGTTGTTGACTGTTTTCTTATTGTCAATCTTTAATGTCTTGATAACTTGAATAGAATTTTTATTTTCATAAGACAAAATTTTGATCTTACCTAAAGAGGTACCAGTCAATATGTGTTTATCATCATCAATAAAAGAAATAGTCAATATTTTTTCATCATTATTGATGGAAGAGACTAGTTGTGAGTTGTAAATCAATTCATTAGAGCTGTCAGAAGGAATATCGTATATTTGGATATTATTGTTTGTTAACCCAATTATAATCTTGTTTAGCTCTTTGTTGATGTTTATCGACCAAATAATACAATTAACATCTGAAGAAACATTAATCATATGTTGCTTTTTGATGCATCTGTTTTGCAAATCGTATTCTGTAATGATTTCATTCCCGTTGATAGTGAAAACTCTTTCTAAGTTGCTGGTTGGGTCTATAAAGTATAAAAAGTCTTCAATAGTATTAGAAGAAGATGCATCATTGATGTTTTCGCTATTGATAATTGATAAATTTAACCATTGATGAATTTCCATATCGTATTCCCAATGCTCTAAAGTTCCATTATTTCTACTCACTAGTAATCTATACGTCTCATTGAACTTTATAATTTTGGTATTTGTAATCTCTAAAGAACTGCAATTCAATTCATCTTTTTTCAAAAAATTCACCTTGAATAACTTCAATAAAGAGCTCTTACTCAACGGAACTGTAGTCATTTCTTATTGGTTCTCTGGGTCTACAATACCTCTATTTAACAACAGCTATACTCCATTATATATTATAACGAAAAAAAAAAAAAAAAACGAGAACTAATATTTTTCACAACTTTGAGCTCTTTCCTATTTGGGATAAAAATTGCCTTATTGGGCCATGAACCTTACGAGCCATCGGGAAAAGAAAAAAAAAAAAGAAAAGAAATACTACAATAACGCTACCATAAACAACAAATACATTGCTACATTGAATATACACAATTTGTAAAAGCATCAGAAAACACTTTGTATAGATATATCAGCAGTTTTTCAATACTGTTTACATATATTTGATGTTACTAAATTAGTTTATAAATTTTAAACAATTTTAAAGTTTTGGTAAGTAAAATTGGTAAAAAATTTAAAATGTAAACAATTTTCAAAAATATGTTTACAGTGCGTCACGTGATTGAGTGAAAAACATCTAGTTTTGGGTATTTTTTGTTGTTTATATTGAAATGGCATCTCCCCCCATGTTTCAAAGCCAATTTACCTGTTTATAGAAAACAACAAAGACCAGAACAACATGGCACAAATATCTAGACAAGTGACAGATATCTTCCAAGATGTATATAATAACGCCTCGGAGATATCTTCAGCGACAAATGAGGATGAAAAATCATCTAACAGCAATGTGATTCAATTGATTCGAGTAAATACAATCAAATTGAGGAAAATCTACGTTTCTATCTTAGAAGAAGATAATTCAGATTCCAATATCAATGAGTACTTCACATCTATTATAAAAAGCATAATAATATTTATTACAAACTTCAAAATGAATCTTTCAGATATCAACAGTTCTTTGGATGTTGATAACATATTTGTCAGATTCTTTACAAATTACTTTTTGAACTGGTATAAATTTGATAAACAACAAAGTGAAGATGCTAACGAAGCTGATTTTGATTTCTTCTTTTCTCATTTCTTTTTAAAAAGAGTCTTTCTTCCATTAATATCAAATACAGACTCTAATATAAGATATATTACCTTGAAGATCATGATATTGCTTTTTGAAAATTTAGATGCTCTATACGATCATGATTATACCTTGATCTTGGAAAAGATTAATGAAAGAATTTACGATAAGGACGAAAAGGTAAGAAGCCAGGCTATCATTGCTCTTTCAAAATTTCAAAACGACCATAACAACCTGGAAAAGTTTGTTTTTTTACTTAGAAATGACTCTTCATCCTTGATTAGAAAACTGATTATTGCCAATATTTCTGGAAATGAAAGTTCAAAAGCTCATTCTTATATTTTGGAAAGATACATGGATAAGTCAGCAGATGTACGAAAAGAAGTTTATAACAACTTTTTGGGCAAAAAGTTTGCCAATTTAGATGTTTTTAGGAAAATCAAAAATACTCTTTTGATAAAGATTCTTTATAACGGGTTTCTAATCGACAGAGATTTATCCGTTAATGAAGCAGTTTTTAAACTGTTTTTTAACTGGTTTAAAGCATGTGATTTTAACTTGGAAAAGTTTATTGCACTATTTAAAATAGAGACTTTTTTCAGTAAAGACCACATAACTTTGAACAAATTTGAAAGCATATTTCAAAACTTTATTCACTTATATCTTTTAAGATCGGAAAAGAAAAACGTGAAGTATCCAATTATAGATTGGGATGATGTTTTGAGTTTGACAAGCAATAATAAAAATGAGCTTAATTTGAATCAAAGTTTTATCTTGAAGTTCTTGTTTAGAGTTCTTTGTTCAAATGATGGCCAATTCTCAAACATAAACCTAGACCAGTACATTCCAACAACACTAGAATTGATAGAACTTATGAAAAAATTTGACTGTGATATATCTCTTACTAATGAAGCAATTTATATGAATTTATTGGATATTTCCAAATTTACTCAGGACTATAAAGATGAGTTAAGCAGAAGATCTATGTTACAATTTTTAAGAAACGGACTATTAAACTTTAAACAAGATGATGATACCGAGTTAAGTGAAACGCAAATTGATGAAGAGTTGCATGATGAGATTGAAGAACTCGTTATTATTTCTCCTTTAATCAAGAAGTATCAGGATAAAGTAGGTGAATTTTCAGCTGCTTCATTAAGCCATGTAAAGTATTATACGATAAGACAGCAAATTTTGAATTTATCTGTTGAATTAATTTTTTCCAAACTTTCTTTGAATAATTTGGATTTCTTAGATATAATTATGAACTTGATTTGGGATATGAGAGATCAAGAAGAAGAAGAACTAGAGAAGAAGAAATTGGATGAAGAAGAAATTGAAAAAAAACAACAAAAGAATATTGGTAAAAAAAGGTATAGAGATAATCATTCCCAATCAGATGAAGATCTTGATTTACCTAGCATGGATGATTCTTCAGATGAAGAGTCAGATGATGAAGAAAAAAAGAGCATTTTTGTCAAATCCAGACCTTCATTATCCTTTGAGACTTTGTCAAAGATTTTGACCATTTCTGAATCAATGCTTTTGCAACTACCTAATCCTACTTTACCTTCGGCATCATCTTCAGCAGGGAACTCTGTTGCAAATATAGAAAACAATTTGTACTTTGAATCGTTGATAGATACTTTGATAACTCCTGCGATCAGACAAAATGAAAAGCAAGAGTTAAGAAACTTGGGTATTGCTAATCTTTCTTTGGTTTGTTTATTGGATATCAATTTGATGAGAGAGAATTTGCACATTTTTGGAATGTGTGCTTCAAAACATCTACCTTCCGAGTCTGAAGAAAATTTTAGTAAAATCAAGTTGATGAATGCATTAACTTTCAGGGATACTAGTTTGAAGACAATTTTGGATGCTTTATTAACGTTTGATATCAAAAAAATGCTACCTGATGAAGACAATAAGACATCTGAGACGAGACTATTTTCACTATTCAAGATATTTTACAAGATTTTAAAAGAAAATGAATCTCGTAAAACCGATAATTTGATCATAACTGGGGTCTTCAAATTATACTTATATCAAAAGATCAATCATTTAGATTTGTTACAATTACTGGTATTGATTTATTACTATCCAATCAACAGCAACAATTTCAAGCTACTACAAACTTATGCGTCTTTTCTACCAACTTTATGCTTCAGTAGTTACAAGAACCAAAATTTGTTAGTCGAATTAGTTCCTGATTTACTATTTAGATTGCTAGCTTTGTTTGAGGAAAATGAAAAGTCGAATAAAAGGTTATTAAAAGCAAAAGAGAAGAAACAGAAAGAAGATGTTGCTGAAGACGATGATGATTTCTTGTTGAAAATGAAAACTCCGAGTCAAATAGCAAAAGAATTAATTTATTGGACAAACCCAAACAATTTGAGACTTAAGAAAGTTGACGAGAAAGAGTCAGAAGACAAGATGTCTAATCACTTAAGAATTGTAGAGATTTTGCTATTTCATTATAATAAAATAAATGAAACTGACTTCATGAAGCTTTACAGGTTGATTACAAAAAGAAGTAATGGCCTTTGTATATCTTCAGAATCTCCCATTAATCATCTTTTAAAATTGAAATTGAGAATCGAATACTTGGATGAGAACTTTGATATTCCTTTATTGAATAAAAATCAATCTAAAAAAGTATCAAATCAGTTTTATGATGATTTATGTGAGTTCATAAATGAAAAATGCTTAAATGAAACTATCTCCTCAGAGCAATTGGCTAAATTAGAGGAAGACATTGATGTCGAAGATGTAGAAGAAGATGAAGATATGGATGAAGTTTAAACACTTAAAAGAGTAGTTCTGATAGTCTTCAAACTCTGACTATATGAATTATTGAATAGCACAAAATTATATAATATAAAGCTAAAAAAAATCTTTTAGAATTTGATCATCCTTAAGATTGTTTTCTACAAAATCGTATATTTCTATGATCAAACTAGGAAATCTTCTAATGTAGTACGTGAAGAATCCATCTGGGAAAGGACTAAACAACAGCTTCAAGTCGTCTTGCAAATCCATAAAATGATGGTACTTATTTCTGAAAGTTCTCAATAAATCGATGATCTTGTCTTTTTGATATTTTCTATATTTTCCCAGGTTTTCAATATAAATGGTATCGAAGTTTCTCATCCAATCACCACTAGATATAATTTTGGGGGATATGGCGTTAAATTTAAGCAATAAGGGAGATGGAGGATCTCTTCTTTCTACTTCCATTCTGTCACTGACCTTTAATAAAAACTCTAAATTCTTCAAGATGTCCCAGAATAAAGGATACTTCAAAATTTTAGAAGCCGTTGGCCTAGAAGATGGGTTCGTATTAATCATATCCGCTATTAACGATTGGGCTTCAATTTCGTAATGCTTCATCGTTGGATCCATTTTTAACTCAGATAAATCATACTCATTTTTGATGATATTATTTTCTCTTATGTAGGTCTTACCAAATGGATGCTTACCCTTGGAAAGTACATAATAGAATATACATCCAAGGGAAAAAATATCCATAGCTCTAGTCAATCTGTGTTTTTCTTCCAAGTCTTTGGTATTTTCTTCAAAGTTGTCAATATCTGTAGCACTTGTGTTATCCAAAGCTAAATTCTCCAATGAGTTGTTGTTACTTAAAAACCCATTATTCTTTAATAAAAGCAATTCTGGAGCTCTCCAACCTTGAGTACCAACAGGACCACCTCTATTGGTAGTCCTGAATGAGCTTTCTTCAGTTTCAAGTTTTTTACAAACACCAAAATCAGAAATAATAACTCTTACTTTATTTTTTGAAGTCATAGAAACCAAAATGTTCTGTGGCTTTAAATCTCTATGAACTATTTTCAAAGTATGCAAATATTCAACACCACTGGTAATTTGTTTTAAACAATCCAGATCATCAAAGTTTTCGTAAATCTCTGCCATTTTTCTAGAGTTGTATACTTTGTTTCTTTCAATAACACAGTCTAGGGATGTACTACATAATTCTAACGCAATGTATAAAAACTTATCAGTAACTTCGGAGCAGTAATATCTAACAACATTTGGATGATCATCTGACATTGTCAGTAATTTTATTTCTTGTGAAGCAATGTCATAAAACTCCAACAACAATCTCTTAACAGCTACTGCTCTATTTTGGAAACTTCCTTGATATACAACAGTACCAGCAGAACCGTAACCTAAAATTTTGTTAGATAAAGTAATGTTGACTAACTTTCTATCGGTAGATTCTAATGAAGAAACAATGGTTTGACCGCCAGAAGATAAATTTTCCCTTTGTTCTTCATCGTATGATTGATCGTGAATGGTTGTAAAAACTTCACTTTGATTAACCATATCTTTTTGCTTAACTTTGGATTTAGTCCCAGATCTTTTGCCTCTCTTTCTTTTCTTTTTTTGCGACCCCAAAGATGCATCTATGTATTGTGGCTTCTTAAATTCGAAGTCATTCAAAGTATCTACATCATCATTATCAGTTTCATTGTCAGCGCTTAAAATGTTGTTGATATCATTTATGTTTGTATCAGTAGGTAAAACTACTGTATTAGATTCTATAAGTTTAAAATTTTCGTTTTCAAAGGAAAACTTAAATCCACTTTTCTCAATTAAAACCTTAAAGTTTGTTCCTAATTTAATTTTTGTAACCAAAACGATTATAAAAACGATCATTAGGACAAAAAAGGTAGTTTCAACAACTTTGAATATAGACCAACCAATAATATGAAGAAAACCTCTAGTGACTTCTTCCGTAAAAGTCATAGGTTTAGGTCCCATAAAGTCAATTCTTGGAGGACCAAATCTGTTGCCTGGATCAGGGAACATAGGCGGAGGACCACCATGAAATACATCTGGTCTATCATCAAAGTAGTTGGTTCTGTCGTTATTGTCAATGTATGGGAAATAGTTATCAAATGAGGGGTATTCGTCAAAGAAATATGTTTGATTCTCTCCAAATCTGTTAAGTTTAAATTCATTATCTGAATAAACCACTGGTAAGTGTTCATCATTGATATCAGATCTGTTCAAAGAACGATATTTCTTGAGCAATTTTTTTTGATATTCGTACTTATGTCTATCTTCGTAATATTTGTTGTATGGCTTATCGGTAATGAAATGTACACCTTGCATATCTGAAGATTCAAACAAGTTTGTTTTATCAATGAAATTTCTACTTTGGTAAATGGATGTAGGTGCAGAATCTACCAAAGCTGGATAATTATATCTGGATAATGCAAACCAACTACCAGCTTTTGTTTTTGATAGGTATACTGAATTAGGTAATTTATCATATTCGTAAATTCTTTTGAAATAATCATGCGCAATAAAAGGGTGAGGAAGTATAAATGATTCACCTTGGTGTAAAAGAGTAGAATCCTCTTCAAAAATGTCAAAAACATTTACAATTTCTCCAGATTTCATTGAATTCATACCACCTGTAATCCATTTAAAACTTTGCTTATCATTTCTGCCATTTTCTAAAGTTTCATGTAAATCCAAACCTAATACCAAACCGTCTTCATTTGTCACAGGAATCACCAAATTGTTATCGGTAGGCCATCCATGCTTGGATATCAAAGCTTTATCCAAGGAGTTGTGCTGCCATGTAGTATATGATATGTTGAATTTTAAGCCTTGCAAGGGAGAATGGATTTCTAGGTTGTATGTTGTTCTTCCTATAGTCAAAGGCTTGATTTTTTTGTTTCTTAAATGAGTGCTACCAGAGCTGTTATAAATTTTATTTTTAGAATTGAAGTCATCTGAAGGTTGTGGTGTTGTTGCTACCGTTGAAGATATAGATTGTGTTGTTTCTGCAGTGCTTTTGGTATTGGTCACTCTCTGGAATTTACTTCTAGACTTTTCAAGATTATCACCATATACTGCTAAAACTTCACCACTTAAAGCATCTATAGAGTAAATCACACTTTTTTTATGTCCTGTATATATTTTCTCATCTTCCAATAATGTTCCTTTAGAATCAACAGCTACTTGAGTCTTCAGCTGTATAGGAGATTGATCAACTAATTGCTTGATGGTGGCAGGAATTTTATGCAAACCTGTAAAGACGTTGAAAAAATATAAGGATCCTTCACCGTAAGGTTCGATAATAAGTGTTTCGGAAAAATGGTTGTCTTCTGAGTCGTCCTCGTCTATTTTAGTTTCCTGAACATCAACTAAACCCGGACAAGCTCTTGTATCATTATGACTGTTGTATTCACATTCCTCATCAAATATAGACCAGAATCTTTCTCCAGAATATCTATCAACGGCATGTAAACCTCCATCTATATCAGACAGTAAAACAATATTGGACAAATTAGTCTCAAAGAGATTTAAATTTCCATTTTTTCTCTGCAGAGTGGCTTCCGATCCAGAAATGGCGTTCTGCACAGTTGTTATAACCTTTGTATTTAATGGCTTAATATATGGATTTTGCATATAATCATTGCTAGTTGATTCTATTCGCAGCTTTGATATGAGTTTCTTTTCTTTACTCTTAGGTTTTATGGATTTAGATTGTATCAAAGGAAAGAAAAACAATATCAGTGAAAACAGCAGAATCAACTTATTTCGACTTTTAATATACGTTTTCATTTATGCTTAATTTATTCGTTTTCAGTATGGTTATATTTATACTTTGAAACTTTATTACTAGTGATGTAATTTTTTTCTTTTCGGAATTTACCTATGTGTTGTTTTAATTCCTTTTTTTTTAAAGATGAATGTCTCATACTGTGAAAAAATTTCTCGGAGATAGAGTACGAAGGTAGGGTAAAAAAAAAAAAAATCGGAGATAATCATATCCGCTATGTGCCTAATAATAAATAAAAGTGTTCTAAAGAACACCAGATAGACGCTTAAGCGCATGGATGTTACTTTAGGAAATCAAAAAGTATGTATACTAGTTTGGGGAAATCAAAGGCTTCAAATGGTAATTTAAGCAATCAAGGTATATTAACATTATTCTAAGTCATCAAAGCCTAATTCATAAATTATATCCATTTTGTTAAGAATTCTCTCATAGTTCCCACTCCTGTTCTTCTGTTCAGCAACCAAATCAACCAAAAAAACACCGCTATCCCGCAAACTGTTATATTTTCTTAAGGTATCAATTTGCTCTTTATTTTTGCTCTCAGATAGTTTCAACAGCTCTTGGTCATTGCTAAAAGTTGGCAACTTCTCTTCAAAAATAGGACTTTTGCATATGGTTTTGTATTCTCTCTTTAAGCTTTCTAGCTGGGTTTTTAACAGATCCAATTTGTTTTTTTTAAATTCAATGTTTGATTGTTTATTCATTTTGAAGTTGGTATCTGTATTAATATTACTAAAATATAATCAACAAAAAAAAAAAAAAAACAGTTGATAACGATTACATCTCCGTAGTGTGATTATTTTCTCTCTTTTTTGATCAAAGTTTTTCCCAAAAAGGGAATATGTGGAATTAGCCGCCTTATTTCCCTTTTTAATCAAAGTTCTTACCAAAGAGGAAATATGAGAAATTAGCCGCCTTTTGCATTATCTCCGATAATTCTTCTAGATGGTTCATTTTAAATACTCATCTTCCTTTTGACATTCAAATACAAATTGGTAGCAGAGTTCGATCTAGAAATCGTAGTATACTTATCTGCTATCAAGCTTATCAACAGATGATCGTCATTACCTAATATCTTAGAGCTGTATATTTCGAATGCCAAAATTCCTAATACGAGTATAAACCATGAGATTTGAAAGGAAATATCAAATATAGACTGTATATTGTCAAAGATCGCTAAGTTATTTGAGTTGATCAAGACCAATTTGTTCAGCAAGGGGAATTGAGGAATATTTATGAAGAAATTAAAAAATTTCATCACGTAATTCACATTTTCACTTGAAGAAGTATCTATAAGTTTGCTCTGTGTTTTGGCAACATTGATAGTCATCCAGTTGTTAAAGATTTTATTTGTCATGTATTCTTCAAACTCGGCAGGTAAAAATAACTTGAAAATTACCAAAGTTGTAGCTACTATGTAAATACCAACAAACTCAGCAAAAATAAAGTTCTTTATGTGACTTGGATTATTGATCGAGACTGGCATATGATTAAATCTTGGCAGATCCGCACCACCAGCTCTTTCAACGAATTCTACTTTTTCGCTTGGAGTTTCATTATTCAGGTCAAAGTAGTAGATGATGATATTCAAACCATTTCTCAAAAAACTTAATATGTAACTGAAACAAAGCAGGAACAAGGAAAAAGACAGAGATATTGAGATTAATTTGACCATAAATATCTGATCTATCTTTTCATCTTCAGTATAATAAAAAAAGTTTATAACGTTTATGATTGTTGTGACCATTGGATTGGTATCATTTTGCTTATCAGTGGTGATTTTGTTAAGTCCGTATATGATATCCAAATTAGCCAGACTCTTTGGGATTTTGAAAAATAGAGTAACAAAGTTTTTAAAGTTACAATAGTACAGAAAAATCACATCCATCAACAACGAGTATAGTACAGTATTACTTGGACTTTTGCTAATGTTTTTGATTATTGTAAAAATGTTATCTGTTATTTGAGATGTGTTATTCGTTATACTCGAAAGTTTGCTATTATTTTTCAAAAAGTAATGGTAATAAGTGGTAATAACACAACCAATTGCTGACAAAGAAGACATGAATATCATTCCAATAACACCGATTTTTATCAAAATTGATGCTTTCTGATTATCCAAGTTGATAATGTTATTCACTAATATCTGGTAACAAGCACATGTCAATAATACCGAGGATATGATTAATTGATTCAAAGTCTTGACTAAGTTGAATTTTTGCAAACCTAAAAAAATGATTATAAAAGGAATGATAAAACTTAAAAATATACTTAGCAGTTTCAGCATTGTTGGTATGCAGAAATTTATGATAAATGCTTGCTGTAATTTTTCATCACTGTCCATAGCCGTTAGATCATCTACATGCTCATATTGAACTATTTCATAAATCACTATGGAAATAAAGTTGAAATATAAAACGATTGTAAAGATAAAAAAGAGCCTGAGTCTTTTATTCCATTTTTTATCTTGAACTGTAAATAGCTTACTGAAATTTTTTAAGGTTCGCTTATTAGATGTGTTGTTTATTATTGGTTCATAGCTCGTAAGGTTATTAATGTTTATGTACAAAAATTTGTCTGCAATAATATATGAAAATAAAGTTACCAATGGGATAATGAATAATAAGAATATCATGACTGAGACTACTCTAAGATCAACTAGTTGTTAGGTGATTGATATTTGTTCATGTAAATAAACGTATATTAATAAGCAAAAAAAAAAAAAAAATTGTTAGCTTATTTTTGTATGAATAAATCACTGTAGTAAATTATAGAAAAAAAAAACGAAATCAAGCAAGGATTCTGTTAATACAGATTTTTAAATAAGGAAAACCAAGCAACATGACTTATAAAAATAACACAGATGAGTTTTTGAAGATCAGATCTATAGAGGAACTTAATTTGGCGGTTGTGAACAATATAGCGATACTAGAAAGGAATTATTATGTGCTTATGGAGAGCACATTAGATTTAATAGTGAGTTACGAAGACAAAAAAGAGTACAAATTAGATGATGAAAAATATAGTGGTTTATTGAAAAAAGTGGATACTAACAGCAGGCTTGTTATACCTTGGGAAGGATTGGATAGAAATAAACAAAGCAGTTTTTTTGACACTTTCAAAGACTTGAATCTTTTTCATAAACAACATCATTGTAGGTTGTGTGGAAGTCAAATAAACAACTATAAGGAATACGATTTGTATTACCTGAGTCTGCTTATTGAACAAGAATATTTAAAGAATCTGCCCAAGTATGAAGAATATAGAAAGATTATATTGAAATACTGGTTTATAAAGTTCAAAGTGTGTTTTGATTGTGACAATAATTTGATTTTGAAAAAAGATAGAAAAATGTATGAGGATATGATATTGAAGAAAGGCGGATATGATGAGCAATCTGGACAAAACTTAGACTGGATTCTATGTAAAATCGACTATTATAACAACTTGAACAATGTAATCACATTCTTATTGATAAATGCAAAGAAAGGAGACTTGAAAAGTATTGCCAAATTGACGGATTATTTGAAAATACTTGAAGATGATATAATGTATAAGTTGAAGATAAAGCTAGCTCTTCTTAAAAAGGAGCATTCGTGCTCGGAGCTAGACAGTGTATGCATTAAATTAATAGAAAACGTGATAAAAAAAGTCAATATGTATTTGCTGAATGAAGTGAAACCAAATATGCCAGAGCCCACCATTACCCCAATAGAAAAGCCTAAAAAGGAAGTCACCAAAAAGGGAAATGATAAGAAAGATGAAATCAAAAATAGAATAATCATATATGAAGAGCAGAAGATTCTACTGAAAGAACAGTATGAGACTTATAAGAGAAAACGACAATTCAAAGATTGTAAGGAGATCAAGCGAAACATTGACATGCTTGATGAAGAGATAGGGATATTGGAGACGGAGTTAAGATAAGAGTAGTGAGAGCATATTTTTTGCTGGCTTTAAAGATCTCAAAATCACGTGATCGAATAAGTGTAAATTCATGGAAAATGCGTAGGTTTGCAAGCGTGTGGAAGTTGTAATTCTTGATTATTGTTGTAAATGGTGTATGTAATAATATATAGTTTATAACAAATTTTTGTTTATATTACCAGGTACCGTTTTCTCTCCGTATGTCTGTTCACAATGTAAATTGGTTATATTTGCTATTTCTTCTATTCTTATATCCGATCATCGGACATATGCTATTTGCAACCCAGTAAAAAACACAACAAAATTTTTAATTTTTTCATTGGCTCAAATAATTTAAATCCGACTTTTGTTACCCTGTCATTTGTACTTATTATTTCCTAAAAAAGCAACTGTTCTCCAATCCACACCTCCGCCTTATATTCAGGAAAATTTTTCTACGAGAAAGGGAAAAAATTTTCTTTTTTTTCGCTGTTGAAATAGCACTATACAATATATTGGTTGTATTTGTTACCTTTTAGGAAATATGAAAAATGGTATCATTACAATTCAATTAAGACATAAGTAAAGATACTGACTGATAGCCCTGTTATTGAAATTAGAATATCATATACACCTAATCATTAAACACACATATACACAGAAATAATGTCTGCTCCAACTTCCACACAAGTAATCAACGTTTTCAGATACACTGCCTTAGCTTTAGGTTTATACACAGGTATCACCACTTTAAGTGAAATCAAAGGTAAAGCCTCTGTCAGAGATGAAATTTTAGCTAAGCAACACTTAATTGCCAAGGCCAAGAAAGAATATAACGCTAAGGAACAACCAAAGGAAGATATTGTTAAGGTTGCTGCTCCAAGCACCGAAGAAGTTTCTTTAGAAACTTTAATCGATAACAAGGACTTTGACTTAGCTGCTTACTTAGAAGAAAAGGCTGAAAAGTTATAAATGAGATAATAACGAAAGAAAACAATGAACATATAACAATTTGCTTTTTCTTAAGTCTTGAATAAATGATAAAAAAACACACAAGACAGTGGTAATGAAATATTCCTTATAGTTAAACACATTTTTTTTTTTCTTTTTTGAAATCTACTTTTCTTATACATATAGTTATATATTATAAATAAACTAGAAAAGAGGTTTGATGAATCAAAAATAAAGAGACAAAATCAATGTTTGAAAGTTTTATATTATTAAAAAAACTGCTATTTACATTTAAGACTTATATTCATATATATACATAGTCACGAAAACAGATCATCTATAATTTCTTAGGAATGAATGTTCTAAATTCACCTTTTTCAGGCTCCATGTAGAAGTCTAATTCTTTTTTAGTGGAATGGTAATCAACACTCATAGGTAATAAACTATCGTATTTTGATCTTAATGCATTGGCACCAATAGGAGACAAATTGAATTCTTTGATTAATCCTCTAATATCAAAGTCATGCTCATAATCAAAGGAGTTAACTTTTTCTTTCAGTGACTCTAGGTTCATATCCTTAGGTTGTTCTAATAGCAATATTATGAAGTTTTGGAAACCCTTTTCTCCTTTCATTGGTAGTGGTGGAATATACTCTTGAACAACTTCAACTCCTTCTTTAAATTCAGAAACAAAATTATCATTCAAATCAGTTATTTGAATATCAGAAAGCATGTAGTGCAATCTTGACTTGAAGGAGGCTCTTTCATAATCAACTACATCTGGAGTAACCATCATTATAGAGTATTTGGTTTTCTTCACGTCTTCAATGGTGACTTTTTCTCTAGGAATATCCTTCAATATGTCTTTATGGGTGGCTAATTCTTCTATGTTATTAGGTAGATTAATATCCATCAATTCCTTTACATCAATTACAGGTCTATTTCTTCTTAAGTCAAAAATTTGGAATTCAGGTACAGTCTTTAGTACATCACTATTTATTGGACTACCACATTTGAACCAAGCTAAAGGATTGTTGTATTCTAAAACTTCATTTTTGACATCGCTGATGTCTTTTTTATTAATGATAGATTGCTTAGATGTATAGTAGGTGTTAAAAGCTGATTTAGAATTGAAAGGGAATCTAAATCTTAAAATGGTATTCAAATCTAAGACTAATGGTAAAGTATTTGGAAGTAAATTGGTGTTTTCCAAGTATTCAAAAATAGTAAACTTACCACCAATTAAATCATGATCAATTCTTTCACCAAATTTATTCAAAGTATCATCAGCATTTTCGATCAAGTATCCATCATCATGGGTAATCAAGCTTTCTTTATGGTTTGGGTCTAAGGAGTTGTAATTTTTTTTTCCATCTTTTACAGGAAGTTTACCACTTGGATGAGAGAAACTGTTCACTTTGCCTTCCAAAGAAGAGGTGGAAGTCATAAACTTACTACTCATACTGCTATCCAATGACCATTTTTCATATAAAAAGAATCTATTGATGTCTTTATTGTAGTCTATTTTGGAGTCGTTCTTAAAAGAATGTAACTTAGGTATGGTATTTTCAAAATCAAAGATGGCTGATGGATTATTGTATTTCAAAATCAAGTCATCTTCGTACAGTTCTTTCAATTCTTTGTTCAAATTTTCGGCTGATTTTTCAAATAAAGGGTTAATGTTCTTTAAAGAGACGTGTAGTTTATTTGGATTCTTTGTTTCGTCTAAAAAGTATTCATTGACTTCTGGGTGTAAAGCAGATTTAAAAGCTGTAAAATTACTGTTGAATCTAACTTGTTTCTTAAAGATGTTTCTCAACATGATAAAAGATATGAATATATATTTCTAGGGTATTATTGACAGCTGTTTGCTTAATAACTTCGTACTGACTTTTCAAATCTTCACTCTTTTCTTCATCAAGCTTTCAAAATGCTACGTGAAAATTTTTTTTTTCACTCGCTATCCATAGCATAGGCGAAAAAAAAAAAAAGAAACCTAAAAAAGAACATGGTCCCTTTTGGAAAGGTTTTTGGTAGCGTGAGAGAAATCAAAAAGAACGCACGTGACGTGCCGTTATGATTCTAATAAATCAAAGCTTTTAAACACCATCTCATATATAATTTGGTGTTTCAGGGTCTACGTTATAAACCATATGTTAGTTAAGTTCCTAAATAAGAAAATTTGTTGTTAAGACCATCACTATTGTTTTTTTTCAACAAGCTACCGCTATCTGAGTTGTTGGTTTCCATGTTAATTAACGGCGATTGCAACCTGCCGAAGCCAACAACACCGTTATTGTCAGTAACTTTAGTACCGCTGTTTTCAGTCTTCATGTTGTAGCCAATTACATTATCAAAGTTTTCATACTGATTGGAACTTTGCATACTTGAGCTACTTTGGCTGTTAATGTTACTTAATGATTGTGAAGTCACATTCGTTCCTTGCTTGTTCAATCTGAATTGTTCAGAATTGGTTGTTTGCATGTTTTGAGAGTTCATATTGATAGAGTTTTGATACAAAGCATGGCTTGGTCCTTTGATATCTTGTGGTGGTTTAGGAATATGATTATTGTAGATGTTGGTATCCGGCATGTAATAACTTCCAGAGCTACTACTCTTGCTCATGCTATTATTAACGTTCATTTGGTTCAAAGAAGATAATGGGGTGTGCATAAACTTGTCCTCATTGTTGTTTTGTCTGACATTACCATTGCTATTTTCGGATTTTAATAATTGCTCATATCTCATCAGTTTTTCTTCCAATTGCTCGACTCTTTGTTCCATATGCTCAATATACTCGTATGATTTAGATAAGATGATAGCTTTGCTTAATTTTTTGGCTGGTTCTAAACCATCCAATCTCTTCAATAATTTTGGATCAGAAACCAAACCGTCCAAATAGTTGGAGTCAGATGCTTCTTCAACATCCTTAGGATAGTAATCCTTTAAATAGTCTTCCCTTAAACAACATATTTGTAAAGAAGGAACTATGTGCTTAAACTGCAAGATCTTTTCGTTAATGTTGTCTCTGTATTTTTGTTCAATTATGTTATGAGACATTTTAGGTTTTTTCTTCTTTCCATCATTAGAATTTTTTTTATAGGCTGGTACCATTAAAGAACTGCTGTTACTGTTATTGGTATCTATCTTATTCATATTGGCAGAGGCTCCATTTGAAAGAGATGAAGCAGGGGATTCTTCAACCTTCACGGGAGCCTTGATATTATTCCCATAGCCTGTGTTTCCATTTGAAATACCAAAATTATTTAAAATATCACCATCACTTAATTTCATAAAGTTTTTAGAAGTGTCAAAAGAATCAGAAACTGTATTTATAGCATTATTATCTGGAGATAAAAAATCCATGTAGCTTGTGGCTATGTTGTTTGTATCATTTAAAAGAACATTATCAAAACTAGACGTTGTGTTATTGTATTGCTTTGAAATGGTATTAGCTCTGTTATCTTGAATTGAGTCCAATTTCATTTTGAAACCATTATTATCGTTGTTCTCATTGTTGAAGTTAGCAAATTTTATTTGTTGGGAGTCCATGAATTGTTGGTTGAAATTCAAATTACTGTTTCCACTGTTATTGTTCAAAAAGTTATTTATGTCTTCATCTTCCTCCTCATCATCATCGTAAATGTTTAAGTAGCTGTTGAATTCATTACCACGTGAATTAGCATTATTCCCGTTGTTGCTATTACCAAAGTGATAAGTGTTTGATCTGGTGTCACGAGATAATGCATCGAATTTGGTTTTATTCAATGTCGAATTAATTGAATTGTTGTTATGTGAGTTCGGTTTCATCACTCTTTTGTATGAATTTGACCTACTGTTGTTGTTGTGACTGAAATCTAGGTTAGAGCTAGGTGATGGGGCATTTGAGTTATTCAAGTTGTTTTGTAAGTTGAAATAGTAGTTGTTTTGACTCATTTTCAATTAAATACTTAGAAAAAAAACAAAAAAGCAACCTCTTAATATACTCTTTTGCCTATTGGTTTCAATTCAATATGCTCTTTTTACCTGTTTTCAAGCGTAATACATATACAACTATTAAGCCGAATTTAAAAAACCCCCCAGTAGAGAAAATACTATAGAGAGAGAAAAAAAAGAAACATTGCAACTCACAATATGCAGTAGTAGAAGGCTAATTGAAAGCCACAGAGCAGAGGTAGTATATTTTTTTTGGCCTCAAGTGCACGGCAAATTTTTTTCTTTTACTCCGAGCTTCGCTCATTTTAATTTTCTGTTTACCCGAAGAGAAGTCCAATATTTGCTGTTGGAAAAAAGCAAAAAAAATTATAAGTCGGATATAGTATGGCTTTGGTGGCGGAATCTTATCTATATGTTTTTTTTTTTCCTCGTTCGGATTTATAACTCCGACACACATAAAATGGATGCTAACACAAATTAGCCGCCTTTGATATTTGATCATTTTTGGTCACTGAAACCTTATTTAGGTAATATAACTTAAAAGGGAAATATCACACAATTGTGATGCTTTATTTTAGATATATATGTTAATTCTAGAAGTATGGCATGCTTGTGATGTCTAGTGTTGTTAGGTTTCTTGGAGAAACAGCAGTCGATATGGCTTCTAATACAAAGTGATTAGATGCTGCAAATTGAGACGAGAAATGTGAGAACGATATCATCTTTCTTACGATCAACTCAGTGTTCAATTGCACTATAGACAACATTTCTAGTTCATTTCCTTCCAATCTCTTCACATTCATGCCTTTGTAATTGTCACTATACCATGAGATAACTTCATTCTTGATCAACAGATTCAAGTGATTTCTTACGTCATTTTCTTGGCTACTTAATAAACCTTTACTTAATAACAACATTGTTGTTGAGAAGATTCCTTCTAATCCTACATCTCCTATCAATCTTTGTATATTTGGTGTCAATCTGAATGGTAGATGTTCTTGTAATTGTAGAATTGGTGCATCATTTGCTAACTTAGGTATGTTATTTCTGAAAGCTTCAGGCAATCTTTCTAAGTTTACCTTATTAGGAACAAATTCAGTTGAGAACACATCACCATTTTCAACATGTATATGAATTCTGCTTGGTGTTCTGTTTCCTACAGACATCATATAAGTCATCAAACAATGAGTGGCATACTTAACTGTGAATGTTTTTCTAAATACCCAAAAGCTTTCAAAGTCCTTGTACAAAGATTTGAAGTAGTCTTTCAAGACATTCTTAGACAAGTACATTTGTTGAATAGTTGATAAAATTTCAACCTTAGCAGCAACAGTGTCTGGCTTAGGTAAGTCCTTGTTATTAGCAGCCTTAATTTGCTCAATGTAATAATCATAGATCTTGTTTTTATCCATTCCAATGCTTTCACAGTACTCTTCAAAGATATCTTGTAAGGTTTTGTGTTTTTTGGAGTATCTGTGCAGTTTTACATCCAATGAGAAAGATACACCAACAGGTGTTGTGAATGAAATGTTTCTCTTTTTTGTTTGTACATTTCTTTCCAAGATATCATTCATTAGTCTAAACATTTGAATAACTCTCTCCTCTCTTCTACAAGTTCTTGAAGATGAGGTTGGTGTTTCTATACTGAAAGAATGTATAGAACCATCAGTTCCTCTTATATTCAATACTCTGTAACTGCTATTGGCTCTTACAACAAAGTTGACATTTGATAAGAATCTACCAATCTTAACAAAGTATTTGTTGTTGTCCTTTGTCAACATGTATTGCCCAGGGATATCAATGTCTTCGTATTTCTTTTGATGGAATCTGGTTAAGTATGGGAATACTTCTTCAAACTTTTCATCATCAGAATATCTCGACAATTTACTATTAATTTTTTCTTTCCATAATCTTAGTCTCTTAATGTAAGCTTCGAATGTAGGCTTTGTTTGTACAAAATCTACAACCAATTTCAACTTCAAGCCATCATCTGCATTGTCATTGCATTGCTTAAAGATATTGCTAACAATCTTTTCAGGTAATTGGACGTTTTCATTATAGTCAGGTAATCTTTGGTAAGTAGAATGAGCTTCATTCAACAAGGTATTGATTACTCTATAAAAAGTCTCATCAGGAGTAATAGCCTTCTTTGAAGATGATACCTGATCCGTTAAGAATTCTAATGTCAAGGCTAGCAATGGATAAGAAGTCTTCAAAAATTTATTCATTTCATCTAAGTATTCTAAAGTTTGAGCAGTCTTAGAAGTCTCAGCTGGAGTAGAAACTTCTTCATTTTCTACAGTCTTTTCTGCGTTAGCAGCTGCCTTTTTATTCATTATTTCATAGCCCATATATTCCTCTCTGGCAGTTCTTAAGTGAAAGTGCACAGCTTGTGGGAATTCTTTAACTATTTGAATTAATATGGAACGAGCCATCTTAGCTTCTTTGTGAGATAATGCAGATATCAATTGTGGAATAAAAGTAATCCAATACCATGTTGGCATTTCTTGTTTGGAACTTTCAAACAACTCTTCAATATTGTTGGATTCACTCTTCAAACTCATGAACCATAGAACCTTACTCAACATTTGTCTAGATTCTTTGTTATTATACAAGCTTGCAGCTTGTAAATAACATGAGAAAGCTGATGAAGCATGTTCCATCTTGAATTTAGATTCTGTGAAACGTTTGTCATGGTAACGACCCCATTCAGCCCATGCTTTAGGCAGTTTGATATCAAGTTGAATAGATTTTACAAATGATTCATTTGCTTTTTCATAATCATTCTTTTTAGTCAAGAACATACCTTGCATTGTAATAAATTCAGACTTTTGACTTTCAGAGAAATATGTTAAATTGGTATTTCCTATAACTTCTATACCGGTATTCAATTCTTCAGGATTTTCATAGTAGCACTTGGCTTGTTCCATTAACTTCAAGAAAGCTTCATGAATTTCAATATTTGGTAAAGAGTAAATCTTGTTCAATTGATCTAAACAAACCTCTGTGGATTCTTGAATTCTAGCAACTTGAGCAAATCTATTTATAACCCATGCAACTTCATGATATCCTTTGTAATAGTAATTAGGAACATTCTTGGTGCCTTTAGGTAAGCTGTTTAACAAAGGTAAGTAGGTTTCATTGATATTATCAAAGACATGTGTTCTCCAAGTGATCAAATCATTCCAAATATTCAAATCATCCCATTGATTAGGTGTTCTTTCTCTCCAATTAGATAATACTCTTTTAATATCTGAAGATTTTTGCTCAATATTGGCTTGTGTTGTTTCAAATAATGGCTTATAAATCAATTGCAATTCACTCATTTCAGTAAATTCCTGGAAAATGTGTAGTAGAGGAATATGAGCTTCAGAGACCCTCTTAGGTAAAGTAGCCCATTTTGCTAAAGATATTTGGATACCATCTTCAATCATTCTCTTTACTTCAGCATCGTTACCCTTAGCCTTGAATTGTTTTTGTAATCCTACAAATGCTTCCAATAATTGTCTTCTAGGCGTTGGTGTTTCAAGTAAACCTTTTAAGGAAGATTCAATTGAGGGTCTATCTACATTCCAATTAGCAGTTCTCCAAGCACATTCAACCATCAAATCTGTGTAAGCTTCATCATGGGCAATATCAGTCAATATCTCCCATTGTTGTAATTCTTGTGCACAATAAATCCAACCATCTTCCCATAAACTGTATTCACTTTCTAAGTAAGGCAAAGCATTAGCTCTGGTTTTGACCTGAGCGGATTCATATAATTGTTGTGCTTTATCAAACATACCAATTTGTTCGTAAGATAATGCCGCAATTGTTTCTGAATAAGTAGCTCTTCTTCTCCATAAACCATAAAACATATCTTTTTCACTCAAAGTAGAATATAGTTCTAAAATGGCATCTTCAATAATTTCTTGATTCTTACCGTTATCTAGTTTATTTTTTGTTAAAGATTCTTCAAGCAAGTATAAACTTTCAAACCATGCGTTGTGAGTCAAAGCCAAATATTTCAACAAGTGAGGTGGAATATCAATGCTTTCAATATTTTTGAAACCTTCTAATAAAGCACCTATAACATTCATTGGCGATCTACTTTGTCTAACATGATAATCTTTTGATAACAAAGCAACCAAAGATCTATTCATACCATACAATTCATTGGCTTGAACAGATTTAAAAGCAACTGGGAAAATAGAAACCCATGCTGATCTGATAGTAGATGGAGCTTTATAAAAGATTTCAGATAAGTAGTCAGTAAAGTCACCAGCTTTAACCCTTAAGTCAGAAGTAACAAATTTATGTTCGTTTTCAATTAACAATCTTAAAGTATCGGTAACATTTGCTCCAGAAGTATTGTAGTCAAGATTGGACTCTTTCAACAAGTTTTCTATTCTTTTAATAGAAGGAAATTTGGAGTCAAATGCTAATCTGATATCTGAATTTCTGTTAAATGAACCGTATAATAATTGTGTGGCTTGGTTCAACCATGGTGAATCTCCAACATATTCCCAATTTTGGTCTTTGATAATATAATATAATCTTTCATGAATATCAGTTTCAATACTATCATTCAACATATTCATAAATCTTTTTCTCAACTTAGAGTCGAAAATCTTTGTACCAACCAAGAAAGGATGTTCCATTCTGATAGGGAAATCAGAGTTTAATTCATGTCTATTTTCAAATATAGAAATAACCAGCTCAAAATAGTCTAAAGTTAATTCGTTTTGACCCTTAAGTTCCAATGTTAGCATTCTAGTTAAAACAGCAGAAACTTCTTTAACAGTTGGATAATTCTCACCAGCAAAAGCCCAGTATCTAAGCATTCTCAAAATTTGTTTCAAAATGTACAAATCATTGGACTTATCAACCACAGTAGCAATTAAAGACAAGAAAGTTCTTCTTTGATCATTCAATAAAGAGATTTTATCAGATAAAATAAAGAAGGAATATTCAATCAGCTTTAAATTCAACCTAGCTTCTTCAATTGCTTTAGCCTCGTTTGCAGGAGGTGCATTTAAGTGATCATTAACCAACTTGTTGAAAGTTGTCAACAAGTTTGGCAATAAGGAATCAACTTTAGCTGGAATGTTTATGAATAAAGTCCATGCTAACATTACACCAGATGAAACAGAAGAAGAATGAATAGCCAAGTTTCTGGAAATAATCAAGACAATGTTGTTTACAAAAGATAAACAAGGTGTCAAATCAATAGCATTTTCATCAACAGGCTTAGACAATTTTTCTTCAGTGGAGATTCCAGGATTGTCAACAACATCAACATCATCGTCATCATCCATTGCTTTATTTTTTTCCAAAATTTCGGCTTCCTTTTCCAAAGCATTGGTTTCAACAATAGCCTTCAAAATGATTTTTAAAAGCTTTTGAGAGCTTCTTTGAATATCGTTATGACTTGAAGACAAACACGATTTTAACAAAGTTGATAAATACGTTATGTTTTGGCAGATCCAATCAGCAGGTCTTTGCTCCAAAACAATCTCAAAGACTTGCAAGTAGTTGATAATGTAAGGAATTATGTTGTCAGCTGGGGTTGTAGTAAAAATTAATGTCTTTTCATAATAGTCTAAACTTGGCTTAACATCACTCCACAAATTCTTTGACAAAAACTTTGACAATAAATCCAAACCTTTCAAATTCAATAAAATATCAGAATTCTTGGAAGAGGCAGAACACAAGTATTTGATTAAAGAACTGACACAAGTTTCTCTTAAGTTGTAAGAAATTTCATAGTTCATAGAAAATTGAGAAGCATTGGATTCTATAGAGTCAACAGAGCCAGATTTTCCAGGTTCTTCAATCTCAACATCCATTCTATCTTCATCTTCTTGTTCCTTTTTCAAGGAAATGTGCTTTTCTTCCCATTTCAATATCAATTCTAGTAAATCCATAGCCAAATTTTGACTTTCTAACAAACCAGAAGATTGTCTTTTGAATAATCTATCCAGATAGTTAATAATGTTTGGAACAAACAACTCTCTAACAGAAAAGAATTCATCTGGGAAACCACAAAGTAAGTGATAAATCAATAGGTTTTGAGAGCTTTTTTCCTCAGATAATACTCTTCTTATCCACTTGACCCAAGTTAACCATTCATCAGCATCATTTTCATCTTGATGTCTTTTGTACATTTCAGGAATCAACAAATCTAAAGATTGACTTACCAAGAAACGACCTTCAGTTTGTTCATTTCTTAGCAAAGAAACAAATATTGGTGTGATGACTTGGGAATTTACTCCAAATACTGGAATAAACATTGAAAACAGCATATAAGAAGCTTGTTTGCATAGTTCATCCTTCATTTTGATAAAGCTCCAGCCAAATTCAATAATGTTTTCCTTGTATAGTCTAACAGCATCAGGAGCCCATTTTACTAAACTTGCAGTCAAGTTAATAAACTCAAATTTCAAAAAATCTAGTTGAGATTGAATAATGTTGGATTCTAATAAAGTATCATTAGCCCAAATGTTTTTAGCACAAATTCCAAACCATGTATCTTTTAAAGATTCAACAGTCAATGGACCTGAAGGTAATAATCCATTCAGATTTCCAGAATAAGAACCCTCAAAGACTAAAACATCTTTTACAACACTTTCAGCCAAAAAGAGTGATATTGGTTTTTCCATATTATCTACGATAAAGGCACATGCAACATTCAAATATTCAATTCTTTGTTCTGGATCAGCAGTTCTAGAGTCTACAATTTTGTTGAAGATCAAATCTTTAAAGTCTTCATGTGGAACAACTTCAGAATCAAATAAGCAACAAACAAAGTCCATGAAATAGGCTGTTTCTGATTCTTTAGATCCATTCTTGATCAAATCAATGTAAAGCTCTTGGAAATTATTTAGAGCTAAATTCAATTGAGTGTGATCAAAATAAAATCCAGAGTTCTTAACAGTTCTCTTCACATCAACAGTCATTTTTAATAAAACATTCATAATGTCAGAATTATCATGAAGCCACTGAGTACCTTCCATTTTGAATACAGTATTAACCAAGTCAATAACAGAAGCATAAAAGCTTACACATCTGTCTGGCGTATTTTCCACGGCTTTCTTAAAAGTTTCCACATAACTTGGCAATCTGCTTTTTAATTGTTGATACAAGTTCTTTGCTTCAGGCAATTGACAAATAGCACAAATAAACGAAACCCAGATTCTGTATGACAAATTCTTGGTCATGTATTCAGCGGCACTTTCATGGAATCTATCCAAGAATCTAGCCAAAGGAACTCTGAATGGAGAATCCAAATGACATCTCAATTTATTTTCCAATCTCATAACCTTAGTGACCAAATCTTTTAAAAAGATATCAGCTTGATTAGGCAACAAATGAAACATGTTAATAATGTGTACCAAAATTTCAGTAGGGGGTTGTCCTATTATGTCTTGATCAGCTAATAAATCTAGGTTCATAACATTAGATTTCCAATCTAAATGATCCAAAAGTTTTTTTCCAACTTCTAACTTGAAGTGAGAATTTAAAATTTCTAATACCCTGGTTAAAGCCTTTAGTCTGTAAGCTGATAGATTTTCACGATCAGATAAATTAATTAACAATGGCTTTAAACCAGGTTGCAAAACTTCTTTTGGAAGCTTATAGTTTGAAGATGTAATTGCAGTCTTTAAACCTTCATAAGTAGCATCAATAATTTCATTGGAGTCTTTCGTCATGGTCTTAAAGAATAAGTTCAAAATATCTAATCTAGTTTGACCATCTTTGGAAGAAGCTATGTGTTCATTGGCAACAGAAGCAGACAATAAGTTAATACAAGTAACTCTCAAATTGACTAATTGTCTTTTCATTAAGTAATCGGCAACCTTGTTGTTACCTGAAAGAGATTTGTCATCTGCGTCAACAAGAGCAATAACTTCAGCTAAGAACCTTAATAGCTCGTCACTGGAAGAAATTTGCTCAGTGGTTTTCAAACAATAAGTAACAGCTTCAACATTACCAATAATAATAGGAATTGGCAAAGCTCTTAAAGGCTTTGAAAATATAGGTTTTAACAAAAGAGTCTTTGAATGTCTCATCAAGGAAGATATAGGTAATTTAGTTTTTTCGGATATCATGTCTAAAATTTGCTTAGAAGCATCTCTGGTAGCTTTGGCAGGACTGTTTAAGTAGCAAATAACTTCTGATAAAGAATGTAATAAGAATTTATCTTCTTGCAAATGCTCGTCTGTCATAGGACTCAAACTAGAAGATAGAATTTGACAAATAACATCAGTAGTTCTTGTGACAATAACATGTGGATATTCGGTTTTGGTATCTTCCAAAACAAAGAACATTGCACTGGTAATTGAAATTTGATATTTTTTAATCAAAAAATGAATGTATTCAGAGTCAATAAATTTGGTAATAATTGTATGCAAACCCAATACACATCCACATTTGATATAGAATTCCTCATTGGTAGTACCGTGAATGAATTCTTTGAACATGTTCATAACTAACAAATTTTTGGCTAAAACATCATTTTTGGCAGGTTGTGACTTAAGCAAAACTTCACTTGTAACAAATAGTCTTTCTGTTACCAAAACAGCAGTTTTTCTGGTATCAGAATTGTAATTACCTAAAGAGTTTATCAAACTTTTAATAAATATGGTAGAATTGATATTCTTTGCAGGATCAACGGTTTCCATTTTCAAAGCAGTTTCTTCAATTAAACATTCTTCAACAGTTTCAGCTAAGTGACAGATAGTAAAATGATCAGCTAAGTTTAGCAAAAATAAAGTAGCTGGCTCTACTAACTCAGGAATAGAAGTAGCAAAAAAGACAGAATCAACTAAATCAATGATCAAATTCTCAAACTTACTCAAATCCTTCATTTTTTCTGTAGCTAAATTCAGAACAGAGTCTTCAAAGTTGTTTTCATTGATATCTTTTAATAACTTAGAAACTTTCCATAGCAAATCTGGTTGAGAAATTTGAGATTCTTCTAATCCAGAACCAATGGTAATTTTTAAAACTGCAGTTAGGTAGTCAAAAGCTTTTAATCTATATTCAGTTTCGCATCCAGGATCATAAAATAACTTTAAAACATCTTCTACACATGAAGCTATTGAGAAGGAAGTGTTAATACCTGAATCAACTTGAGTTTGCATATCATAAAGATCTTTTTGTATAGCATCTCTGTTCCACCCACTGACACCCAAAACACCAGATTCAACAGTCTTTGCTTGAGAAGAAGATCTGTTGATTACTGTATTGTTTGATGAGCTATTTGTTGACAAACCATAAATTTCACATGATGCCAAGATTTCTGGATACTTTTCTCTAAAGTTTAAATCAGTTGGTGGCTTTAAAAACTTTCTGTTTCTACCACCAAGTTTACCTAAGATTCTAACAGCAGTATGAGAATTTTGGGGGTTTCCTGGAATTGGCTTTAATAACCCGAATAGAGCCGTGAACAACTTATCAGAAGAAGGTTCAATTAACGGATCTAGATAGTCAGAATTAAAGGTGTCAACACACAATTCAAGAGTTCTTAAACCTTGTTGAATCAAATCAGTTTGTTCATGACATTGCAATGAAATACACAAAGGCTTTAATAACTTAGAGAACAAAGGAGCTAAAACAACTAACTTAACAGGAATAGTCAAACATATTTCAACGTATAAGTTTTTGGCATACGGAGTCTTGGTTTGGTTGATTAAATTATTCAAAGTTTCTAGCAAGGTATTCAAAACAGGAATCAGCGCCAAGTAGAGGTTTTCTAATTTACCGCCACCAATGCATCTGAATAAAGTTCTGATCAAATAAAAGTAAACCAAAGACTCGTGGGTTTGAGTAGCATATTTCAATGAGTCTAAAACTATATCATTAATATGAGTCAGTAATACCCGTTCATTTTTTGCTGGAAAGACATTAACAGACATGAAACTCAACTTGTAAAGTCTTATAATAATATTGGATACATTTATATCAGCATCACCCAAAGTAGGTAATTTTTTGCTTAAGAATCTCAACAAAATAGAGTTAAAAGCTGGAGAAGTAACTTCACCCGTTAGGAATGATTGAGCAACATGCAAAACAGCAGAGTCTTGTAAAATACATTGATAAAAGAATTCCATTTCACTTTCGACAATTTCGCTAAATGTTGGAATATCAAGGTGCATAAAGATAACAACAAACGATTCCATCAAATCTCTGGATTCTCTTGATACAGACAAAGGTAAGTTTGGAGATCTTATGTCAAAATATTTCTTCTTTTGAACTGCGTTGGAATTCCCATCAGAATTTGATTTATCCTTCGATTCAACTTTATTTGTAAAAAACATGAAACCCTTCAAAGTTTCATGAAACAAAGTTTTGAACAATTTGGTTTCTTCCAAGGTAAATATTCTTGCTAAAGTATACCAAGTTTTTTGGTTTTCGGTAAAATCATTAGGTGGTGGATTGAATTGTCTCAAGTCACTGATTACTGATTTCAAAAAAGGTAAAAGAGTTCTGTATAAATACAGAGCATCTTTGATAGGAGCTCCATATAACAAAGAAGCTGGATCTGAATCTCTCATCTTTTCTCTATTTGTTACATTTATTACATTAGTGTATGTTGTGTTTGAGGTGATCAAAATTGGTGAATGGTCTTTAATATCAAATCTGTCCATATAAAATCCAGCAAAATTGCTAGGTAAATCCATGTCAACATCCTCATCTTCGTTTGAACCAGATTGAGCAGAGTCTTCATTTTTTGGCTTTTCAAATCTCGATTCGGTATTTTTGAAAATTACATTTTTGATAAATTCCTCTCTATCACTTTCCTTAATTTTACCAGGTAATTCATCGTATTCTCTTTGTTTTCTTTTAGCGTATAACTCTTGATAATGAACAATACTATCTTTTGAGTAATTTAGCATTTTTAGTCTTACAATAAAACCTTCTACAATAGAAATCATCAGTTTTCTAGCTCTTGGTGCATATTGAGGAGATTCTTTACCATGTGCTAAAATCGAATCAACCAAATTAGTCAACAACTTTGAACTCATGATATGAACATTTGTTTGCAAAGAAGTATCATGTAAATATTTTATGAACAGATTGATAGATGTTTCTATTTGGTCTAGCGATAACATGCCTCTTAGATTGTGAATTAAATCGGCAATGTTTGATAAAGCCAGAGTTCTCAAGATATCGTTATTTGTAAAGCCTTGTGATAGTAAAACGTCTTCATTTAACAAAACTGGCAAATGAGTAATAAACAACTTTTTGTAAGGCGTGGAGAAAATGTGTCTTATTGTTTGTAAAAGCTCTTTTCTTAAATGTGTCATATCAGCAGGTAGATCTTGTAGTAATCTGCATAGAATACCTGGAACTCTAGGAGCATGTTTTTGCAGCAATTCAGGCACATAGTTTCTCAAAAAAATGTAAACCAAAAAAGAAGCACATTTTATTTGAGCAGTCAACAAATCACCAAACTCATCTCTTCTGTTCATATTCACAATAGATGGTGCAACAGAGCAATATCTTTGTATGTTTTTTTGTATTCTAAAGTTTTGAGAATCTGTTAATTCAGCTGCAGGATCTATATTTAAGGATGCTTTAAGTTTTTGGATTTGTGCATTTTCAAAATTTTCTCTAACTTCTTGTTGGGATTTTACTTGTGCGTCTAAGAATTCCATGACTAATGGCAGGTATTTTTCAGTTTCTGCAGGAACAATTGATTTGAAAGATGAAAATATGGATACTACTGAAACTGGACATTCTGCTAAAACTTTGAAAGATTTTAAACCAGGAATCAATTTTTGAGAATCATCTGTTGATTCCTTTTCTGTGGAAAAGCTATCTTGAATTAAAGTTGCAGCATTTCTGTATAAAGGGTACAAAAAGTTTTCTAAGAAATCACCAACTTGATTTAATAAAAAGTATCTGAAAAACTTGAAAATGTTATTAATAAATTTCAAAGCTAAAACAGCATTTACATCATTATCAACAATTAAAACGTTTTTGTAAAAACAGTTAAATAAAGGCTCAACTAAATTTGGAGGGATGACCATGTTGTCGGTTTTAATCGATGGCTTAGATTGTTGATTTTCAGATTGAATTAATTCAGGACTTGTTGATAAATTGATAATGTAAGGATAAGCCTTACCTAGAATTTCCAAAATTGTATGTCTTACAGTATTATTCAAATCAGACTTAAGCATACTACATTCAACATGATTCAATAAATAAATGAAGGAAGGAAGAAAAGTTTGACAAAAGTTCTTTGGTTCCTTTTCACTTAAAACATCAGCAGTATCAAATAAAGCAGTAAGAGTTAATTGAAGTTCATTGTCTATATCGATTTTTGAATCTTCCTCTGAGGTTTTAATATATTTACTAATATTGGTGTGGTATTTTTCAATTTGTTCACTACACGAATTGTTGGTAGTAGTCGAGGACATGATGGTGTACTATATTGAACAAGAAAAATTTGTTTTGTTGATATGAGTAAACAGAGGTAAAGTCTTAAATATACACTGTTAATGCTATATCTCAAATATAGCTAGTTTTTTTTTTTTGGTTTATCATTGTAAAGCTTTGTTAAACAGCCATGCTTAAGCAAAACAAACAAAGCTTAATTTTAAAAAAAAATAAGCATTGCTTAATTATTTTAAAATGTAAAATTTTTTTTTTTTTAAAGCAATTAAGTCAAAAATAGCAAATGGTCATGTGACATTACCCGAATAGGAAGGTGCGCGGAATTCACTTTGAAGAGTGATTTTCTTCAGTTGAAAACATTCCAAAAAATCAAATGCTTCACGTGACTACAAAGCATGTTGGGGTAAGTTAGTTTTTTGCCAAATCTGGATATTTATAATTACACGTGACCTGTGATTTTTTGGTGAAAAGTGAGCAGTTTTGGGTGAATCTCAAAAAATGCCGGTTTCAAACTGTTTTCAAAAAGCAACAAGTGTAGAGACTAAAGCACTACCCATGCATGAATGCATATAGTTTACTTGAGACCCAGAAATATCACTTCATTTGTACATTTCACTGATACATGCGCAGATATTTCGTCTCAGTAGACCAAAACACGTGACTTATTTACTATTTCTTCGCAAAAAAAATACCCGATGGATATGTTTCTTTTTTTAGAACACAACCGTTAGAAACTCATCAATTTAAATTTGTTTATGTTGTTTTTTTTAAAAAAAAATTATAATTAAATATTTGAGTATATTTAACAAGAAAACACGATTTACACTGCTATTAAAAGAAGTTTTCTGTTGTTTGCATTATTCAGAATGCATATGCATAAAACGTATTAGGATTATTCCACAGATGGATGGAAATGACTTCATTAATGTACATGGAATGACTACAATTTAGCGAAAAGCTACTATGTATAGTAAAAGCTGCTATTACATCAAAACTAAACAATATAAACAAAAAAAAAAATGAATTTACACCTATAGTAATACTTGTATAATTCAAAAAAACAAACAAAAAACATGTTTTTTTTTTAAAAATTTTATTCACATATATAAATATGTAACAACTGTGTTATTTTTGCAATTATACATTACCGTTCTACAATATAAGAAATTAAAAAATTAATAACAAAATACCCATTCCACGAAAAACCCCTCTCGATACATACCCAAATAAGGTTTGAGTAAATAAAATATACGTAATTTTTAACAAAAAATCGAAACTTTTATCATACATTTCTTTTTTTTTGTTTTATTTTTAAAATTTTAAATATAGAGAACCTCATTTCCATTAGTGAAAATTTTTTATTTTAAAATTTGAAATACACGGTAGGAAAAAAAATATAAGCATTCTAATATACGCTAATATTACGCTTAACGGATTTGGCTCATTTTTTTTTTTAAAATTTAAAATTTAAGTTTTTTAATTTTTAATATTAATCAAATAGTCGTTTTTTTTATCAAACATATATTATTTGATAGTTTAAAAAGAAGATTTGAAAACCAAAACCATAAATCACAGTTTACTCAGTATTCCATTAGTCGACTTCCTTTAAGTTAGAGCAGAATTGAAGAAAGAAAATAACAGCAAAACAAACATAGACAAAGTATTTCGAAATTTAAGAAAGCGTCTATTTTTTTTTTGTTTTTCAAAATAAGTTATACATATAAACAACATGCTTTTCCATATTCAGTTATTATATGTGGCTGCTTTAATAACAGGAGTTATTTGTAAAAATTTTACGAACAAATTCTACCAATTGGACGTGGGCATTGAAGATAATACTCTTTGGTATGTCAACGCCTCAATAACAAACCAAGAACAATACTTACGTCTAGATATAGCACAGCCTTATGTGTGGGTTGTTAATGCTGAGACGAATAAGGATGTCATTTCAACCTATGAAGTTGATTCAAACAACATTACACCTTACTACGCAACCGATACAGTATTCAATTTTACCTTCATAGACAATATTCAAATGAACTGTACTCCATACATATCAAACATGTCCGTAAGCAACCTACAAAACAATCCATTTGTTCAAGGTGAGTCTGCTATTGATGAATTAGTCATCGATACTCTAGGTTTTATGGTAGCTTATGATTCATATTCTTTGATGGGGTCTTTAGGTTTGGCAGGATCTATAAATAACACTAATTGGCAACATACACAAGTGGCCAGCGACAACTTTAACTCATCATTCATGTTTTTGGATGATTTAACAAGTGAAAATATACTATCTCATTCTGGATATAGTTTATGGGTTGCTGGTAATGCTTATGAATCAGTTGATTTTGGGTCTAGCTCAAGCAGTTATTCCAATGCTAGCTTCAGTAACTACTCAGTAGGTTCCTTGATGCTGAATTACGTCAACAGTAGTTTGTTTACTGGAGATTTGGTTAAGTTCGAATCTATTCCATATTATGAAGTTTTTACTGAAGGTCAAAGCTTTACGTCTGATGGATACCCTATTTTCCCACTTTCGGGATGTAATATTATTGCTAATACTTCAGAAAAAGTAAACTTAACAACAACAGATAACATAACCCCTGTATTATTTGATACAAGATATACCACTTCATTTTTGCCAATAGATATAATCCAGCAAATAAGTATTCAAACGAATGCTTTTTATGTTGAAAGTGTAGAATCCTGGTATGTTGATTGTGAGTTAGGAGACATCAATGCTGAAGTAGAATTCTTATTTGGTCAATTATCCATCAAGGTTCCTTTAAGCGAATTTATTACGGAAGCTTATTTAAGTAATGATGATGGTTCCGAAACTCCGTTATATTTCAAAAGTGTTTCTGGTAAAAAAACTAATGCTTGTATTTTAAAGATGAAACCTAGTTATTTGTCTGGTATCAACATTTTGGGTGTTCCAGTTATGAAATATACATATTTAGTAGGTGATATTGAAGCCAACGAGTATGCTTTAGCTCAAGCTGCCATTTTCAACTCCAAAACCTCTGTTAAAAAACGTGACGAAAAAGATCAGAAAGATGGATCAACTTCAAGTGAAAGTATTTCTACATCCACTTTATCCGTGTCATCATCATCTTCTTCATCAT
>BTGA01000006.1:0-14946 GCA_037102615.1 Hanseniaspora uvarum | reverse complement strand
TGACCTGACCTGACCTGACCTGACCTGACCTTTTTGTTACCTGTTTTGTCTTCTTTTATTTTATATATTTTCTGTATATTATTATTACTATTACTATTCCTGACCTGACCTGACCTGACCTGACTTTTTCGTTACCTGTTTTGTCTTCTTTTATTTTATATATTTTTCTTATATTTTTGTTACCTGTTCTGATTTTATTTCTTATATTCTTCTTACCTGTTTCCTCTCTTCTCTTTTCCCTCTTTTTTATTTCCTCTCTTCTTTTTTTCTCTCTTCTATCCGCTACCAATATTATCATCCGCTACCAATATTACTACTATTATTACTACCAATATTATTATTATTATTATTATTATTATTATTATTATTATTATTATTATTATTACTATTGTTATTATTATTATTACTATTATTATTATTATTATTATTACTACTATTATTATTATTATTATTACTATTATTATTATTATTATTACTATTATTATTATTACTATTATTATTATTATTATTACTATCCACCTGTGTTATTCCCTCTCTCTCTTTTTCCCTCTCTCTCTTTTTCCTCTCTCTCTCTTTTTCCCTCTCTCTCTTTTTCCCTCCCTCTCTCTCTTTTTCCTCTCTCTCTTTTTCTCTCTCTCTTTTTCCCACTTCCCACTCCCTCTTTTTTATTGCTGCTATTGGTTCTGTACCCTCTGTTCCGCTTCGCTCCTCGCCGCGTACGTACTCGTGCTTCGCACTCATATTTTTTTCTCTCTTCCTCTCTTCCTCTCTCTCTCCCTCTCTTCCTCCCTCTTTTTTCCCCTTCCCGTTGTTTACACCTGGTCATGTGGTGCACTCTTTTTTGCTAGTTAAATCTCCCCGTTTGTTTACACTTGCTCACGTTTTTTTCCCGTTTTTCCCCTTTTTTTTCCCTTTTTGAGTTATATTTACATATGAAAAGTAGTGGGTTTTACACTTAGGTATTTATTACCCAACTACTACTACTTTTACACAACATTTGCCAAACAACATTTGTAAACTATATCAGTAGTCACAACAAGTTGTGCATTACTATCATTATTAATATTTCTATTATTAACATTTCTATTATTAACATCATCAATATATAAACTATATACATCTTTTTTACTATTTTCACTATTCTTGCTTCTGCTACTTACTCTTCTATGAACATCACTTCATGGCTTGGTCACGTTTTCTGGTGTTAAGTAACTCTCTTTACAGCAATTGCATACGTCTCCATTTTTTTCATCATGTGATCTTATCTCCGGGTTTTACAAAAAAAAGAGCAAACAGAGCAACAATCACAGACAATCACAAACGGTCCATGACTTCTATTAACCCATAACACAACGCATCTGAAATAAGACACTTAAACTGCATCTTCACACTTTTCATACAAAAAAAACATATCTTGAAGCACATTCAAAAATTTAATATAATTTTTTTTTATTAGTCACAGATGCAAAAAAGGTTCAAACAGCTATTCTAACACTACATTAACCAAATAATTCAAACATATTATGATTTTTTCCAATACTACACATCACGTTTTTTTTCATGTTGTATAACACGTGACACTCACATGTTGTTTTACTAAATCCATAGATAACATCACAACCAGCTAAATATACATATTTTTCCGAGCAGGTGAAAAAAGAACGGATTTAAGCACAGTCATTCCAATATGATTCAAGCTTGTCATTTTTTTTTGGATATAAAAACTATTTTTGTTTTGATGAGAAAATACATACTATAAAAAAAAAAATTCACATTAAATAACTCAAAATATTACATCAAAAGTTACGTTTCACCTCAAATTCAAGTTATTTCTCAGGTACTCGTATTTCCAAATTATTATCAACAAAAAAAGCAATAAATTACGGCTCAAAAAAGAAATTCAAAAAAAGTCCTCAATACTGAAACTAAAGCCAGTTTATTTACTCCTTTTTTAAAGTTTTTTGTTTGAAGCAAAATAAGTAGATAATAGAGTAAACACGTATTGCAGTTTCACTTAGAAAAAACCACAAAATTTAAAGTTGAAAAATTATCGACTGGCTTAACTTTTAACACGCATTTGAAAATAAAAAAACATGCATCAATATACGAGCAACTGCCTCTTGAAAGATTTCATTTTTTATTGATGTTTTGATCATTATTCCCGAATGATATTGCGGTTTTGTTTCATTATCATTTTTTAAAAAATATCGTTTAGACAGTTTACGATACTTTTTTTTTTACAAATTTTCCGGCTTTTTTTTCTAGCATCCCACAAGCTCGTTTTTTTTGAAGCGATGTGGGTCTTGAAAAAAAATACCCCCTGAAAAATTTTTACCTAATGACCGTGAACAAAAATGTTTCCATACAACAATCATATAACAAAAAATTGAATATGCATCATGTGCAAAAAAAAGGTTCGTAAATTCAAAAATAAAACGTAGTAAAATAATTACACTAACATGATTTTAAATACTGTGTGGGAGTTACGTCATAGAAAAATTTTGAAAATTCTCTCTGAAGTTATTCTCCGCAGAATGCGATGAATACTAATCGGAAAATTGCTTTTTTTTTTGACTGTCATATAAAAAAATATTCCTAATTTGGTAATTGATACAAACACAATAGAAATTGAAAATTTTTTTAATGGCAAGACAGACACACTTTATTTTATCATTATATTGACGTAGTCCGCACGATAAAATAAGAAAACGTTATAAAAATTTCTCATGCGAATAAAAAAAATTTTAAAACTTGTGTGTTTGTTGAGTCATTCTTACCAGTTAAAAAAAAAAAAATATATAATGTAAGTCTCTTTCAATTACGGATACGTTGATACCTTTCGAAAAAAAGAAAAAAAAAATAGACAAACGAGTACTGTTATGGATTAAGCCACCTTTTTTTTGTTACCTATTCAACACCATATAACACCAAACTAGAAATTTACACCTTTTTAAATTTATTAATTGGATGTTAAAACAAATGTTATTTTTAGCAGCATACAATTTTTTTTTTTAGCTGCATACGGTAATTTTTTAGTTGCATACAAATTTTTAAGCTGCATAAAGTATTATTTTAACTTTGCTCGTATTTCATAAATTGCTTTTTTTATTCATTTTTGTTAGATGCGTTTGTTTTGTCTTTTGCAAAAAAAATAAATAACCACATTTTTATTATGCCGAATAAGGCTTCACAAAAAAAAAAAAAAACAAAACCGTTGAACAATTAGATCATTAAAAAAGCCGTTAAATTTTTTTACTGCATTCCTATTTATTTTTATTATCATGCAACTTTTTATTGCTTTGATTTTGAAAATTTTGTCTACATTTGTTTTAAGTCTATTGTTTAATGATTATTTCATATTTCCAAGTTTTGTTTTGCTTATTAGTGCTAAAAAACAGAGGCACCTTTAAAAATTTTAACATCTTAAAAAAAATAAAAACATATAAAAGGATGAAATCTATGTTCATCGAATTTTGTTTTTTTTTTTGATATACTCTGAAGATTAATCTTGGTAAAAAAAAAAAAATTAATAAAAATAACCAAATTAAAAATCAAAAAATTTACAATGAAAACATCTCTAAATGTTTTAATTGCATTTTTGCTTTTACAAACAGCTAATGCTGTAGGTCAAAAAAATTTTGACAGTAAAATAGGTTGTCAAATCAGTAGCAATTCAGAATTTGTTTCTGGGTTGACTGGTAATGTTTACTACTACCCATGGTTAAGTTATAATACTCAAAAAAATTCTGGTTCTCAAAACAGTGTGTTATACACCACAGAAGCCTACCTGTCTGGAGGATACATCGGTGATGGATCAATTATAACAGAAGATCATACTGAATACACTAAACCTGGTATTATTGCTACAGGAGTCACAGCAACTGAACTTTACTTTAGAAATGATAAACCTTGTAGTTCAGATGGTAACTGTAATGGTGAAGTCTGGTTAGAATTGGACTATTTTACTAATTCCGATGGTAGCGCACTGAGCGTTCCATTCAAACAATTTGCTTTCCACATGAATGGTTATATTGTTCCAAACATTACCGGTCAATATACACTAAACTTAAAGTACATTGATGATTTGGGTATTATGAATATTGGGTCTAGTGGGTTTGATTCACCAGACTGTTGTAGCAATTACTCTCCTACCGGTGATGTTAGCGGTAATAATACATTCCAATCCATTTGGAATCCAACTGGTCCAACTGGAACTAATCAGGCGGTTTTGCAATTGGTTGCTGGTGTTGCTTATCCTATTGAATTTTTTTATGTTAATAGAGGTGCTGCAGGTGCTATGCAATTTGAATATACAGACCCTAATGGTGATGTTCATCAAACTTTTGACGGTTTTGTTTACCACTTAAGTTCTGAAGCTGTTTGTAATTATGTTGAAAAACATGTCATAACAATGGAATGGGATCAATCAACAACTTCACACTCATCTTCATCTTCTAGTGACATCTTAACTCAAACAAATACTTATTTAACTGGTAATCCTATTACATATACTGGTACTTTGATTGAGGAAACTGAAATTGTTTATGTTCCTATCCCAACTGTTACTACATATTGGACTGGTTTAGATACTTTAACAAGTACCTCATACTTAACAACTACCGATACTGATGGCTCTTCTATAACAAGTTCTGTAATTTACATTAGAACACCGGAACAAACTACCACTCAATTATGGACTGGTACTTATACTGATACTACCGATGGAAGCGTAACCACTACAGACTCATCAGGTAATACCGTCACCTCCCCAATTGTAATTGTTCAAACACCTACATCTACTGTTACTAAGCCTTGGACTGGTACTGATATTACAACAATTACCACCAATGTTGTCAGCACCGGATCTGATAATAAGCCAACCACCTACCCGATTGTTCTTGTTGAAACACCTGCATCCACCATTACCACCTACTGGACAGGTAATGGAACTGTTACTACCACCTCCAGTGTTGTATCCACCGGTACTGATGGAAAGGAAACCACCTCCCCAATTGTTGTTGTTAACACACCGGAATCCACAATCACCACCCCATGGACAGGTACCTACATTTCCACCACCACCTCTGATGTTGTTATCACCGGTACTGATGGAAAGGTCACCACCTCCCCAATTGTTGTTGTTGAAACACCTGCATCCACCATTACCACCTACTGGACAGGTAATGGAACTGTTACTACCACCTCCAGTGTTGTATCCACCGGTACTGATGGAAAGGTTACCACCTCCCCAATTGTTGTTGTTAACACACCGGAATCCACAATCACCACCCCATGGACAGGTACCTACATTTCAACCACCACCTCTGATGTTGTTATCACCGGTACTGATGGAAAGGTCACCACCTCCCCAATTGTTGTTGTTGAAACACCTGCATCCACCATTACCACCTACTGGACAGGTAATGGAACTGTTACTACCACCTCCAGTGTTGTATCCACCGGAACTGATGGAAAGGTTACCACCTCCCCAATTGTTGTTATTGAAACTCCAGGTTCTACCATAACCACACCATGGACCGGTACCTTCACCTCTACCACCACCTCTGATGCTGTCATCACCGGAACTGATGGAAAGGTCACCACCTCCACCATTGTTGTTATCAACACACCTGAGTCTACAATTACTGTCCCATGGACCGGAACTGGTACTTCAACAACCACCTCCAGTGTTGTATCCACCGGAACTGATGGAAAGGTTACCACCTCCCCAATTGTTGTTATTGAAACTCCAGGTTCTACCATAACCACACCATGGACCGGTACCTTCACCTCTACCACCACCTCTGATGCTGTCATCACCGGAACTGATGGAAAGGTCACCACCTCCACCATTGTTGTTATCAACACACCTGAGTCTACAATTACTGTCCCATGGACCGGAACTGGTACTTCAACAACCACCTCCAGTGTTGTATCCACCGGAACTGATGGAAAGGTTACCACCTCCCCAATTGTTGTTATTGAAACTCCAGGTTCTACCATAACCACACCATGGACCGGTACCTTCACCTCTACCACCACCTCTGATGCTGTCATCACCGGAACTGATGGAAAGGTCACCACCTCCACCATTGTTGTTATCAACACACCTGAGTCTACAATTACTGTCCCATGGACCGGAACTGGAACTTCAACAACCACCTCCAGTGTTGTATCCACCGGTACTGATGGAAAGGTTACCACCTCCCCAATTGTTGTTATTGAAACTCCAGGTTCTACCATAACCACCCCATGGACTGGTACCTTCACCTCTACCACCACCTCTGATGCTGTTATCACCGGTACTGATGGTAAGGAAACCACATCCACCGTTGTTGTTATCAACACACCTGAGTCTACAATTACTGTCCCATGGACCGGAACTGGAACTTCAACAACCACCTCCAGTGTTGTATCCACCGGTACTGATGGAAAGGTTACCACCTCCCCAATTGTTGTTATTGAAACTCCAGGTTCTACCATAACCACCCCATGGACTGGTACCTTCACCTCTACCACCACCTCTGATGCTGTTATCACCGGTACTGATGGTAAGGAAACCACATCCACCGTTGTTGTTATCAACACACCTGAGTCTACAATTACTGTCCCATGGACCGGAACTGGAACTTCAACAACCACCTCCAGTGTTGTATCCACCGGTACTGATGGAAAGGTTACCACCTCCCCAATTGTTGTCATTGAAACTCCAGCTTCCAAGGTTACCATTACCACCCCATGGACCGGAACATTCACAAGCACATACACCACCGGAATCACAGTTACTGGTAAAGACGGTGTTACCTCTGAAATCACCGAAGTTGTTATTCAAACTCCAGTTTCTACTTTAAGAAGCACTATTCCATGGTCTGGCCGTTTCACCACTTCCTTCACCACTGAAACCGTTGTAACCACCGATAATTCTATTTTGACCATTCCAGTTATTATTGTTGAAACTCCAACTTATATTGGTTGGAACAGCACTACATTACCAACCAGCTCAATTAGTGAAACTTCAACTTCAATTAGTACTTCTACCAGTGAAACTCCAAGTTCAGTTAGTAGCTCTATTAGTGCAACCTCAACTTTAATTAGTATTTCTTCCAGTAAAACTTCAACTTCAATTAGTACTTCTACCAGTAAAACTCCAAGTTCAATTAGTACCTCTATTAATGAGCCATCAACATTTGTTAGCACTTATATTAGCACCAAATCAGAAACTGTTGTCTGCACTGAATACAGCTGTTTAGTTCAAAGTAAAGCATCCAGCTCTACCAATGCTCCAAACAGTATTCAAACCACATATTTATCCAGCTCCGGTGAAAACACAGGTACTTCTGGCTACACTGAAATTTCTTCTACTACAAAAAACAGCGGTGCTTCTGATATTATTGGAACTACATCCACCACTGCTAATGTTGAATCTTCCATTGAAACAACATCATCTTTGGCCATCACTTCAAGTATCAACTCTGTTGTTGAAACACCATCTTTAACTTCTTTAATCACTAGTCAAACTGTTGAGCCTTCTATTGAAATATCATCTTTGCCTTCAGTAATCACTACTATTAATACCAACAAAGCTAATTCTTTAAAGATCAGTGGGTTGGCTATTTTGTTATTACAATTCATTTAGATTGTAACTTAACGTTCTTTATATTTATCTTTTACATATGTAATTGAACTAATTTTTAAATTTCTTTAACTTTTTAATTTGTTTTTACGTTTAAGATGAAATAACATTTTATGCTCCAAAAGATTTAATACAAAAATATTTACAAAATTGGTAAATAAAACCTAATTGCAGAAATGGGGTATTAAATACATACATGGTAATAAACAATTTAATTTGGAGACAACAACACAATATGTATTGCTTTTTTTTTTATAAATTTTTGATCAAAAATTTAATGTATTTATTCAATGTAAAGTTTAATAACTGACATAAAATTTTTATTTTTTGGAAAAATTATGTTTTAATCTATTTTGTATTAGAAATGAGACTAATAATTTTTAAGATTAGATTTTCAAAACTGTATTTGCTCATGAATTGGTAGTTTTTTCCTTTTTTTTTTTTTTTTCAAATTTTTGGATATCAAGTTATAGAATTAGACTATATTGTTTGTTTTGATTTTGTTATTCTCGACATTTTTAAAATCAATAAAAAATATAATTTTTAACAGCTTAAAAGCTAGATTTCAGAGATTTAACATTTGAAAATCCAATACTTTTTTGATGTTTTGAAAGAAAATATCGATTTTTAACAGGATATCATAATTGCCACTTATAATTATTGTTAAAGAAAACATTAAGAGCACAAAATTATATTTAAAAAAAGCTTTTTTCAATTAATTTAGATATGTCAGTTTTTTTTTGATAAAACTTTAATACAACTTTTTGTTATTGTAGTGGATTTTGGGTTAGCCCATGACTCAAGGTTTTGGTAGCTGTAAGGACAGCAGACACTTCTGGATCAGAAGTTAGGTCATTACCATTAGAAGGGGAGGTCATCCATGCATTAAGTTAGGTTTGCATTATGTTAAAGGAATAAAACAGTGTAGTTGTTAGTGTCACGTCACCCCGAAGGATTGGATGATTATTATTGAACTAGCAAGTTGATTAAGTGATCAGTGATCACCTTGTAGACGGAATATAATAATGTACCAAGCTTTGGTATAGGGACAAAGTATTGAGTGGTATGCTGAATCCTAGTCTCATTACATCTTAGTATGTTGGCACAGACACCTGAATAGGATAAACCTGTATACTCATCAGCCGATGCTAATGATTACATTGTTTGAGGCAAGAATGCAAGCGGCCAAGAAGGCGAAAGGCGCCGTCGTTCCGAAAGATCGATAGAGTACGTGAAGGAAAGCTAATTAGCGTTGCAATGATTCGAATCATAAGTTATGATGCATGGCACGTTCTATCTGATGGGGAAAACTTGGACCGCGGCAACGAAAAGGATACGATTGGAAAGGTTGGGATTTCCACCGTATCTCTGGATAGATTGTTAGTCAGTGGAATGCAATCCTGTTAAGATGTATTGATGGATACAATACATAATGACTTGTAATGCTGAGCCTTGCTCATGAGAGGATAAAACTTACTGGACATCTAGCAGGATAGATGGAGAGGCTTTAAGAACAAGGTGGAAGCGTGTATGAACTGCGCTGAAAGCGGAAGTTGATAAGACGATGAGTCACACGCATCCTAGAGAGTTCTGGAGTTATCGGACAGTAGGTTATTTGGCATTATAAACAAAGGGATGGCATGAACTGTGAGGAGTGGAAATAAAAAGGGGCGAAAAACAAGATAAGGATCCAAGTCAGTAATATTTTGCTGTAGGAATAGCAGGAGGGATAAAAGGAATTGATAAATTGCTGATATCTCCAAAACTGATGACTACGAAGATAAGTAATAGTCATGGACAGATGGAGAAAACCTCTGATAACAGAATATTACACGATGGTACGATTTTGGAAAGGTATTTAAATCTTAAGTGTTTCTAAGGCTAGAAACATCTTTAAGTTGTAACAAGGAAATAAGAAATACAGTAAGAAACAACGAGCTTCTTTTATGTTATACATTTAAATACAGTTTTTACGACTATATTTTCACCATACATATATCCTAGTTGCTTTAAAGATTATTAAGACATTGGTTATTTAAATATATATATTACTTTAAAAATAACCTTAGAAAAAAATGAAAGATAAGAAGATTAGCTTAAAAGATAAGAAGCGCATACCTCCGAGCAAGGCACGGAAGCATGCTTCCCACCGGTCGGAGATACGTCCTTCCTTATCACCGAACATATCCTCCAATTTTCACAACATGGTAGCGGTGGGTAGACTCTCCACCACATTCATCTGGGCAGGAAGCCAGTGATAATGTGAGTGAAAACTCGTTTGATGATTCCTTAAGTGATGTTGACGAAGCAGAGCTTTCAGAAGTAGAAGACGAACACGTGGACAAGAAGAGGAAAACCGCCAAAAGCGCTTCCACTGCAGGAGGTTACACCAATTCTCACTCAAGAAGAGGAAACGGGGACGCCCTACTAAAGAAGAGACTGCAAGAATCGTTAACTGAAACCAAATTGCTGAAGGAACAGGCTCGTGAAAGAGAAAGTCGAAACGAATCTCAATCAGGCGGTAGATATCTTGACTACACAAACAAGTTTCTCAACGCTATGGGAAGAGACTATGTTTTCAAGGGAGAGAAAGAAGATCCGTTGGAGAACTATGTTGAGTTTAAAGCTAAGTTCAAATTTGCAATGCGTTCACTCTCAGATTTAACCCCAGAAAAGCAAGAGGAGACGGTTAAGGAATCCTTACCCCAAATCTTGCGTAGTAGAGCTCTTAAGCAATATCAATTTTGGGCGGATAGAAGCTGGGAGATGAAGGAAATTTGGACCAGCCTGGATGCATTCTTTGGCTACACTGATGATACAGGAACAGCAATGAATTACGCCCTCAGCACCGCGATTTGTAATGATAAATGGACTGACAGTACGAATGTGTCTATAGCATATGAGAACTGGATCAAAATCGAGGACAGAATTAAAGGCTGGAGCGCAGAAAAATTGGTGTTCGAAGTCATGAAGGGGCAAGTCATAGGAAGAGAATCCAGGAAGTTTGTATCTGAAATGGAAGAATGCACCATCAGTGAATTCTTTGCACAGATCTACAAGTTCATGAGGATGAGAAATCCTCATAAGCCTGTCAATACGACTAGACATCTCGAGGAAAGTCGACAGGAGGTCTATACAGTTACTGTTTCTGACAAAAGAGAAAGAAACAGAGATCATAACTGGAAATCGAAAAGAAGAATTTCGGTGAGAGGTTATGAGGAATTATGGGAGGCTTTATGTAAGAAAAGAAAAATCCCTAATTCTGAGGCAAACAAGATGTTAGCCAAGAGTAGATTCGATGCGAAAACTTGCTTATACTGTGGAAATGGTACACACTCAGGTTTTACTTGTAGAGTTCCCGAAAAGGCTTCAGGGTATTTTCGCAACTCCAAGTAATGATATCAGTGCAATCACGCCAGTCTACGTAATTGATTGGTCAGGTAAGAATTGGGTCAAAGCGTTAAGAGTATCCAATGAAGATGAAAATGTAAACATTGACACTTTATTAGATACTGGGGCGGCGATCTCGCTTATCCATCCAACACTCGTAGACAGATTGCAACTGACAGTGAGAAAGACCTCTCCAGGTATTAGCATTTCGGGAATCGAAAAAGAATCTATTTCACTGAGAGATATTGTCACGTTTACAGTATTGAACAATAAAGTGGAATATGATGTTACGGCTTATGTGTTCGATAAGACTCCACAACCATTATTGCTAGGCTTTTCGGATCTAGTTAGATTAAAGTTTGTAGCGGAACCAGCGAAACACCAGGTTTTATTTAACCAGGAACTGGTTCAGATAATGAACAATGCTGTGGTCTGTAATGATGAGGAGATTATATCAAATCAAAGTGAGTCTTCAGTCAAAGTTTCATCCACTCCTGAAATATACAATCCACGTCCAATTGGTGAGAATAGAAATATCACGACCAGTTGGCCAATGTTTGTGGGAGTAACAACAATGGAGAAAGAGGCATTTTTAAAGGCCTTAGGAATACCTGAGGGAATTAAAATTAATGATCCCTTTTTCTTGTTGGATGAAATAGATGACGGATTGACTACCATGAACCATGGAAATGGATCAAAGAAGTTTCAGGCCAAAGAGAAGCAGTTGTTGGAGGAGTTTGAAAGTATCTTTCAATCAACGTTTAAAGACACTAATGCCAAGGCAGAAGGTTCCAATTCTATGAAACCGAAGATGAGAATCAAGCTAAAAGAAGAATTCAAGGACTGGTCAAAGTCCATCACCAGATTTGAGAAGGACCCTATTAGAATTGAAATCATCGAGAAAACGGTTAAGGAACTTCTGGAGGCTGACATTATTGAAAGGAGTGTATCAAACCATAGTTATCCTGCGTTTTTAGTTCCCAAGGGGAAAGATAAGTACAGGATGGTGACAGATTATAGACTCTTGAATGATCACACAGTTTCGGAGGAAACTGATTTGCCAACGGTCCAGGAAATGATCCAACAATTGGGGAAGAAGAAATTCTTTTCCAGCATGGATTTGTTAAATGGGTATTTCCAAATGGAAGTTGAGGAGTCTGATCGACATCTAACCGCCTTCACTGTAAGAAGTGGACACTACCAATACAAGAGAGTCCCTTTCGGTTTAAAGAATGCACCGTTTGAATTTACGAAGTTTATGAGATATGTACTTCACGGTATTGAAGACGTTCTATTTTATATGGATGATGTTCTTATTACCTCAGATAGTCTGGAAGCACATGAAGCTAAACTTCGGGAAGTATTCACTCGGCTCCGAGAACAAGGAGTAACCTTGAAGAAGGAGAAGTGTCATTTATTTAGAACCGGGGTAAAGTTCTTGGGTTACATGGTAACCAGGAAGGGTGTCCAGATGACTAGTGAAAGAACTGAGGCGATCACCAATATGGTTTGTCCTAAAAATGTCAGTGAAGCCAGGTCGTTTGTCGGCATGGCTAATTATTTTAGAAGATTTATTCAGCATTTTGCCACCATAGTGAACCCGATCCACGTTTACATCAATGAGAAAGTGGAATGGGGGAAGGATCAGCAAACAGCTTTCGAATTACTGAAAGAACATCTGACCAGTGATCCTGTTGTAGCCCCGTATGTTCCCGGTGCAGAGATGAGGATAACGTGTGATGCATCGAAGGTTGCTATTGGGTCCGTTTTGGAGATTGCAGAGTTAGTACAGGAGAAGAAAGTCTGGCACGTAGTAGAATACTTTTCGAAGTCTTTAAAGAAAGCTGAGAAGAACTATTATGTTGGGGATTTAGAATTCTTAGCAATAGTTGCAGCATTAAAGAAATTCAGATATTACTTGATTGGCAAGAAATTCACAATTCGTACTGATCATGCTCCGTTAAGTGCTTACAACCATTTCACAGATTTGAGTAGTAGGCTACAACGGCAGCTAGATGTGACGTTAGAATTTGATTTCAGGATCGAGATATTGAAGGGTAAAGATAATACTGTGGCTGACGCTTTAAGTCGGATGCCGACACAATCAAGAGACGGGGCAGAGGAATTATCCAAAACTCCAGTCTTGGCGTTTACAGCAAGTGCAGATTTTACAAATTATCTTACCACTGAAATTAATGTCCAAGAATTTAGAAAGTATTATGCGGAAGACGAATTCTGTAGTGCCATGATCCTGCAATTGAGGAATGCTGAAAATGCTGTGAACAGCAACTTCGAATTTGATGAACCCGATGTGGAAGATCAAAGGTTGTTTGAAAAATACACCAAGGAATATGCCGGCTCATCAATTTTGAGAGCCGATGTGCAGGTGTCAAACAAAATTCTGTATTACAGAGGTAGGGCCGTCGTGCCTAAAGCGATGTTTATCAGAGTGATGAACGTGTTCCATGACAACCCATTTTATGGTGGTCATAGTGGAGCATCGACAGTTATGTTGAAAATATCTGACATTTTCTACTGGAAGAAGATGAACACACAAATCCATGCGTATGTGAAATCTTGTCTAGTTTGTCAGACGACGATGAGGTTGAATCATAGTAAAGGTAGACTCATGCCCCTGGAGGTCCCTGCTGGTAGGTTTTATGAACTCAGTATGGATTTTCTTTCTGGTATCCACAAAGCAGATGAAGAAGGGCATGATAGGATCCTTGTGATAATTGACAGATTCAGCAAGTATGTGATTTTAATTCCAACGAAGAAATCGTTGACGGCTGAAGAATTGGTTTATGTGCTGTTTAGGGAGGTGTTTAGTAAGTTTGGAGTACCGCAATCAATAGTATCCGATAACGATGTATTGTTTGATTCCAAAATCTACACTGAAGCAGCGAAACGTTTTGGTATTACCCTGAAGAAGACTACTCCTTATCACCCACAAGCCGATGGACAGGCTGAAAGAGCTATCCAGCTTGTGATTGACATGTTAAGGAAGTATTCGGACAGATCACGGGATTGGTGTATGATGTTACCCTATCTGGCTCATGTGATCAATACTACCCCTAGTAGAGCAACCAAGTTATCACCTTTTAAGATTGCTTTTGGATATAATCCCAGACGTGTAACTCCTAATACTTTGGTTAAGGATAATGACGTGATGTGGGATATCGCTGTGGAAGCAAAATTCATTGAGAATATGGTGAAGGAGAACTTGGAAGACGCTAGAATCAGAATGCAAATGAATGACAATAATGTTGATCTAATTCTGAAGAAGGGTGATTTTGTATTGGTAAATAGAGCGGTGATCTATGCGAAGGGACCATATATGAAGCTAATGCCATTATACTTAGGACCGTTTAAGGTGGAAGGTGTAGTGAATAAGAATGCTTATTATATCCAGTTCCCAGGAACAAGGAGACGTAGTAACCAAGTCAATGTCAAGGATCTGAAGTTGTATAATAGACGGAATGTCTATTATGCAAGACCTCCAGTGACGCCTTTAGAGAAAGCCTTGAGAATCGGTCAGATTTCTCAAATAGTCGGTTGGGATGACAAGTCCTTCTATGTAAAGATGGACACTGTCGATCCAGAAATAACTGTCGAATACCCAACGAACAATTTTATAGTTCACGGTAGTCTCTTGAAAGAGAGATTGGGAGCGTTGACACAGGCCTTGTTTAACAAGGGTGTGGAGTTCCAAGAGTAGTGTCTGACAAGCTTTTGAGCTTGGACAATGAGGATGAAGGAGATCGTTATTAAGTGATCATAACGAGAGTACCATCCATGTTTTAACTTTAAGTATGTATACTATAAGTATGTAGTGTTCTTGTCTTGACTAAGTTTATTCTGGTGCATTAACCATGTTGAACAACCAAGATTGTGATTTTGGTGTGTTTGTTTTTATGACTCCA